>JAYMTP010004052.1:0-15706 GCA_036897365.1 Geranium brycei | reverse complement strand
TTGAAAACCACGATGACTTTGGATATTCTCACCTAGCTATATTTCGTTAGATTTTCAATTAATTTTCACTGTAAAATGACTAAACTACCCCAATTTGACTCTCAAATTTTTCAAAACATATCATTGTTCTTATTTGTTCACTCTCTCACCAAACCAAACCCAAACTGTTTATTTCAAATAAACAGTTGGGATTAGGTGAGAGAGTGAACAAATAAGACCAACGACATATTTTGGAAAATTTAAAAGTCAAATATGGGTGATTTAGTTATTTTACAGTGAAAATTAACTGAAAATCTAACGAAATGTAACTAGGTGAAAACATACAAAATTAGCGTGGTTTTTAAAAGAAAAAATATGTAAACTAACTGAGATTACTCTTATTATAATTCAGACATTAAAAAAATCAATTTATTCGCATTTGGAGGAGGAATGAAAGCTAGAGCAAATTATATGATATGACATGACATGCAAAATGTGAACTTTATTCACTTTTGATTCAAAACAGATAATTTATTCACATCTGTAAGGTTTAGACATGGGAATTACACATACATGTGATTGGTAAATTTTAATCAACAACTTCAAAACAGGCGAAAATGATCTAGAGGATTAACCATATACAGATACAAAGTCCAATAGATACAGAGTTCAGATTTGGTCTCTCTAACTATCTGCTGCTCTGAACACAGTTAAAATGGAGAGGAAGAGATTGATAATATCCAGATACAAAGCAACCGCAGCCCAAATGTACTCATCATAAGTGTATCGCTTGATGAGATTGTCAGTGTCATACACAATATACCCACAAAACACTATAGAGGCCAAGCACCCATAGATCATCACAGAGATCTTGCCAAGAGGGAACAGAATCTGCAACACCCAACCCAATACCAAACTTGAGAAACTAAACTATGGTCTCCAAACAAGTGAAAGGTATAAAAAGTGGCAAGAGCCAAACCTGAATCATAACGAAGATGAAGAGAACAATGACGGCCCCGAACAAGAAGGGTCCGAGGAAGTTGAAGTCGTATCCTTTCTTTGCAGCCCAGAATGTGTAGAGAGTGAGGCTCACTACCACTGTAGTCGTCAAAATTACAGATTCAAGAATGATCTTCCCTGTTTTTAATAGAAATAACCACAATGTCAATGTTAACTATACTCAAAGGTTTTGGAAAACACCATTGTTACTTCAAGCTGAATACTCAATAAAAATAAAGAATCTATCCCAAATTAAAATCATCTGAAGAACACTCAATCTCATAATTGAAGTGCAAGGCATATATTGGAATAAAAAGCAACGTATCACACCTACCCAATACATAACTGTTCAGAACCCCACATATTGAAGCCAATTGATTTATTATCAATATTCTAAAAAAACACTGTGCACTAGAGAATTAATAATTAATTCGACTAATCAAATTTTCTGGGAACACTAGTGCATTATCCTCATAAGGGAAAACCCACCTGAGTATATGAATCAACAAACTAATTTAATAGCAAGTTTGAACATTCCCTAACAACTGTTAGATTTTAGGTCGGTCGAACTTTCAGGTCTAATGAAATGTTAGCAAATTCGGGCCTTTTTCTCTTATGCGTCAAATTCCTTACATTTCCTTCCTATTGTTAAAGCTATGATAAACATTCCAATGCTACAATACAAAACCCATTTCTCCACACTTAGAGAGGAAATGGTTTATTATTCTACCAAGTCAACACATAGTCCATTCATCACTCAAATTGTGTTCATCATCTTGCTAGCTATTTAATTCCAAACATTTACAAACTCGTGGATCCAAACATGTTAGAGTACTGTTCACTAGCTTGAAATTAATGTAAACCCCTACCTATCAGCTTGAGCTTTTAGGTGTGTTGGTTATAAAATCACTTCTAACAACATAATGACCACATAAACCTCCAAATTTTCATCAAATAAAGAATGATTCATCAACCCAATTAACATCCAAATTCACAAATACTTAAAAACAGAAATGGAGAATCCCAATAATTTACACTCACCACTGGTGAAAGCACAAGTCAGCCCAACCGCAAAAGCGAGAGTGCAAGTAAAGAACCCTAGCAAAAGGTAATTCACCGGATGCTTCTGGTGATAATAGTACAGCGGACACAAAGCTGCCAAAACCAGAACACACAACACAGATCCACAGTCAAATCGCAGGTCAACAGCCAAAAAAACCCCAGAAATCGATATCGAATCGAGCGTACCGACGAAGGGAGCGAAGATCAGGACGACGTACAGCGCCAATCCCGCCGGAGTAGAAACGAAGAAATCGGCGATCGGCCTGACGGCGACCACCACGGCGGCGACGGCGATGGTGAGGAGCAGCTGGACGGCGATGATCGAGTAGATCTTGCGTATGAAGGCCCACCGGAGCTCCGGGCTCTCCGTCATCGTCGGGTACAGAGGCCGAGCTCCGGCCTCCACGTCATACTTCCCGAACGTCCGATTCCACATCGTCACCGCAATGTTGAGGAACTTGGCGCTAACTAGAGATTTTTTTTTAATTTTCCGGGAAAGTGCGGGAAAATTTGTGTTTGGCTTGCGAGAAAATTTGGGGGGTTTGTAGAGGATTTTATGGGCTTTGGTTTGGAGAAAACTTCCAGAGGAGTCGAGAATGTGGGACCAGGAGGAGGACGGTGGGATGACACGTGGACGTATTCTCTGGACGGCACGTGGAGTGGAGTTCTGGATGTGTCCACTCTGTGGTTCCTTGCTTTCGTAGGTACGAGAACAAAAAAAAGTATGGCGTCAATATCATGTGATTTTTATCTTTAAAATAAGTAAATTCATAATTATTATAAATAAACATGGTGAAAATTGTGCTGAAATAATTAAATTCATTTAAAAATTGATGTAACTTAAGTTTAATTTGTTTTTTTGATAAAAAGTGAGACGAGCTCAATTTATCTGGAACCGATTGCTAATACTTCGGTACATCAACACCAGTAAACTCAAAATTGAAATCTGAAACAGCATTAATAGTTAAATAGTAAGCTAATAATATATGTAATTTAATTTGTTTAATATCGGACGGATTTGTAAACAAATTCTTTTATCAACAATTTAATTACATATATTATATCAATATAATAATTTAATTATGCACATTACATTCGAAGAAAACAATTTGATAAAATTATTCGCAAAGGGGTCAAATCCTAATAATTTCGAGTTCGACCTAGCTTTGTTAAAATCATTGGTTTTTGGACAGCTTGTATATCACTATAGATAATTAAAGCCTTAACACATAAACACACGCTTCCGTAGCATAGTGGTAGTGCGTTCGCTTCGTAAGCGAAAGGTCGCGAGTTCGATCCTCGCCGGGAGCTCTCATGTTTTTGCTTACCATCTTCTGGCCCAATAAGTACACTTCCAAGCCCATGTATATCTATTCTATTCGGGCTCAAAACCCATAAATTTGATAATGGACTTTGAGAGGTTCCAGTTCCGAACCGAAGGTGGTCCCCACCTCACCACAGGGCACAATCAATCAAGCAATCATCGAAGTAAAGAGGTGGAGTCAGGGCTATTTGCGTCATTTCACAAAGGCGAGGATTAATTATTATTTGTCCCGATTATTTAAAAGCGAAAGCGTTGCGGCGTTGCCCACTGGGTGGTGCGATTGTGTGGTGGAGGGACCATGTGCTCCCCATGGATCTCTGCTCGAGCTTGTCTTCGGTGCTTTTGCTCGCACCTTAAAATCTGTACTCCTGCTTTTCATTTATTTTTGGTTTGGGTAAATTCAAACTTAAAATAAGGGTTACCTCGATTCTGGATAAAGGTATGTTACTAATTTCAATAATAATAATAAAATAATCTTATATAAGTGGGTTTTCCGTTTTCATTAGAATTACTTAACAAAGTCAAAGGCTATGTATTTTGTTGTTATCATAACGAATTTAATTATTAATTTACAAATATTTTTCTCTTTTAAAAATGAACATTTAATCATACAAAAGTAGGGTTAACCGTCGGACGGAACGACTCAAATCGAATAAGCAATCTTAATTTTATTTAGCACCATAACAAAAATCAGATATAATTAAATGATTGGTTTTCAACTTATTAGTGGGTGGGTGCTTTTTCGGTTTAAAAATCGAATCGACTGGGTTTCTTGAACCTGAAATATAAGTCTTAATTTATTATTTAAGGTTTATTTATGTTTAATATTTTGTCCATGTTCAATTTTTTTATTCATTCAACTATCTATACTTGTGAATATACATAAGCGGTTGAAGAAACGATGGAGTATGACAACGTTTAAGTTAAGAGAGAAGACACGCATAAATCTATAAGAGTAACATTTGTCATCTCAATTATGATTCGATTTTCTCGGTTAATTATCGGTTTTGTGTTATACAATCGAACCTGGATCAAAACTTGAGCGCTTCACTTAAGAATTGGACCATAACTAAATTATCATCCATAATTTTTAGTTGTTCGACTTCGGTTCGATAGTTTTTGGTAAAAAATATACAACCCTAAAAAAGTATTCTATATCACAATCAAATGCATCATATGCATATAAAAAAAGTACTTAAATTTATTTAAATAAATAAAGAAACTGGAAGATATTATTTTAGAGAACTTACTAATTGAGTGAAAATCATATGGTGTTTCATATATGGTGTGTGAGTGAAAACATACGAGACTTTTCTCCTCTTTCTCTTAAATTAATTAATATATCTATTTATTGGAGTTGAATCTACCAATAGATTTAAAAAGAGCCCCTTTTCCGGTTTCTCAAAGACAATTATTGGTCCAAAGAAAACAAATTAAATGCCATCGTCTCAACGAAAACGACGCCGTTTTATTGCTCGTCGCGATCCAAATTTTCTGAAATTTACCAGTTCGACGCTAGCTTAGTTTTCGGTTGTTTCTTCATTTTTTATGTACTTCCAATAAACAGTGTTCTGTAATAATCCATTTGGTCTTTTAACGGAAACGAAGTGAGCGACGCAGAAAAAAAAAGAAGAGAAAAAAAACTTTCCCTTTTACCAAACAAAAATAAAGGGAGAGAGGAAAGTGAAAGTCTGATTTTTTCCTTGGATTCTTTCGATTTGTTCTGATCTCCGGCCTCGGCTCGCTTCGAAATCTCTGGGTTTTGGCTCTGATTCCTCGAATTCGACCCAGAACTGAAGTGGGTCTCTCTCGAATCTCAATCTCTAGTACTTTCAAACCCTTGTTTTTGGGGAGATTTGGTGGGTTAAAATGTGGGTTAGGTCGTGTTTCTGGTAGATCTCTTGCGTAACTGTTGGTGGGTGTTTGGTCTTTTCTGGTTTTAATTGCTTTTTGTTTATGCTGATGAGACTTGTGATATATTTTTTTCCTCTTTAGTTTCAAAGCACATAGCTTGTTCTCATCCACCATTTGTTAAATTTATGTGGGGCTGATTGTGATAGAGAGAGAGCAAAACTTGGTTTTCAACAGTGAAAAGAGACAACCCTTTTTCTCTTGTGTAATTTGTGTGTGCGTATAGATAGATTTATGGATATTGAGATTTGGGGTTTTCTGGGTTTAATGTATTTGTGATTTGAAATGCTTTTCAGGTTGAAAATTTCAGACTTTCTCAGCTGAATGTGAGTTCTATTGGGGAGAAGGACCCATTTTCACCCCCAAATTTGGTGTTGTGATTTGAAATGCTTTTTAGGTTAAAATCATCAAGATTTCTCAGCTGGATTTGAGTTCTATTGGGGGAAAGGTCTCATTTTTATCCCCAAATCTTGTGTTTGTGGTTTTGGGGATTTGAGAGAGAGAGATTAAGATTTGGGTATTGTGGAGATCTGGGACTTGTTCAATCTCTTATGTCCCATGAGGACTTTCATTCCCTCTGAGTCTTGTAAGGAGACACAGATCAATGCCCACAATCCACAGTCATGGCTCCAAGTTGAGAGAGGGAAGCTTTTCAAGTCCCACTCCTCATCTTCTTCAGCATCAACACCACCATCACCATCATCCATGTAAGCCCTCACACCTTAACAAATTGTGGATAAAAAGTAAATAGAAGTGTTTATGTTTATGTTTTCAATGAATTGATGTGTGTTTTGGGGGTTGAATTGTTGTAGAGAATCACTTATCAAGGTTCCTGAACCACCAATACTACCATTCTTTAAACCGATAGATTACGTAGAGGTTTTAGCTCAAATTCACGAGGAGCTCGAGTCGTGTGCCCCGGAGGAGAGGTCGGGTTTGTATTTGTTACAGTTTCAAGTCTTTAGGGGGTTGGGAGAAGTTAAGTTGATGCGGAGGAGTCTCCGGTCAGCTTGGCAAAAGGCGAGCACAGTGTATGAGAAGCTCGTGTTTGGGGCATGGCTGAAATATGAGAAACAAGGCGAAGAGCTTATAGCCGATCTTCTCGCTACTTGTGGCAAATGCGCGCAAGAGTTTGGGCCTATCGACATTGCTTCCGAGCTTCCCCATGAAAGTGGAAGCTCCCGAGAAATCGTCTCGACAAGCGGGAACCAAATTTGTAAAGATGTCGTGTTTAGGATAGGAGACGAGAAAATAACTTGTGACAGGCAGAGGATCGCGTGCCTCTCGGCGCCTTTCCACGTTATGCTCAATGGGTGTTTTACGGAATCGCTCCTCGATGACATAGATTTGTCCGAGAACCACATATCGTCGACGGGAATGAGAGCGGTTAGGGAGTTCAGCGTGACAGGGACTCTGCCCGAGGTTGCACCCCCAAGTCTTTTGTTAGAGATATTAGTATTTGCGAATAAGTTTTGTTGCGAGAACCTCAAAGACGCCTGCGGTAGGCGGCTTGCCGGTTTAGTCTCGTCGAGAGAAGACGCGATCGAGCTCATGGAGTACGCGCTCGAGGAGAACTCCCCCGTCATCGCCGCTTCGTGTCTCCAAGTGTTTCTCCACGAGATCCCCGAGTGTCTGAGCGACGACCGCGTGGTGGAGATATTCAGCCGCGCCAACCAGCACCAGAGGACGATCATGGCGGGCCCGGCCTCGTTCTCGTTGTACTGTTTGTTAATCGAAGTCGCGATGAGTATCGACAAGCGGTCTGATCGGGCCGCCTGTTTCTTGGAGCGGCTGTTGGATTGCGCCGTGAACGAGCGTCAGCGGCTCCTGGCGTTGCATCAGTTGGGATGCGTGAGGCTCCTGAGGAAAGAGTACAGTGAAGCCGAGCAGCTTTTTGAGGCCGCTGTGAAATCCGGCCACGTTTATTCCGTCGCGGGATTGGCGAGGCTTGGCTGCCTCAGGGGCTGTAAGCGTTGGTCCCACGAGAAGCTGAGCTCGGTTATTACTTCCTCTACCGCCCCGCTCGGGTGGATGTACCAGGAGAGGTCGTTGTATTCCGAAGGCGACAAAAAGTTGGAAGATCTCGAGAAGGCCACGGAGCTGGACCCGACTCTCACTTACCCTTACATGTACCGGGCGGCCGCTTTAATGAGGAAACAAGACGTTCAGGGCGCGTTGTCGGAGATCAACCGGGTTCTCGGGTTCAAGCTCCCGTTGGAATGCTTGGAACTTCGGTTTTTCTTCTATCTAGCTCTCGAGGACTATAAATCCGCTATTTGCGACGTTCAGGCGATTTTGACGCTCTCCCCGGGTTATAGGATGTTTGAGGGGCGTGTGGCGGCGTCCCAGCTCCGTACACTTGTCCGCGAGCATGTTGAGAACTGGACGACGGCGGATTGTTGGGGTCAGTTGTACGATCGTTGGTCTTCGGTTGACGACATTGGTTCTCTCTCTGTTATTTACCAGATGCTTGAATCTGATGCGGCAAAAGGTGTTCTTTACTTCAGACAGTCTTTGCTTCTTCTCAGGTATGTTCTCAACTTTCATTCCCTTTCAAAATTAGACTCACGTATGATTTCATAAAAAATTTAAGGATTATTAGAATTATCGGAAAAAACCTGCTCGGCTCGAGCTTATATGGCTAAGCTCGGCTCTGCTCGTCGTCTAGTTTTTTTCATTATAAATAAATAATTAAAGTTAAACATTTTATTTCAATGCTATGAAATAAAATGTTTATAATCAACTAAATATAAGCGAGCCAGCTCGTTAAGTATTTGCTTGATTTTATATATTTTATTTAATATGATTAAAATATAATTTTTAAATATTTATTGGAAAAACTATACGAGTCAAATTCAAACTTGACTACTTTTTGTCAAATTAATTTCAGGGGTGTTTTCGTCATTTCTGGAAAAAAATTACACATTGCAAAAAATTGATAAATTCACAGCTACTTTTTTCAATAAAGAAAGTTCTCAGCCACTTTTTGCAACCAACTATAAATCTTAAGAGGTCATTATATTGCAGTGTATATAATTTTGATTTCTCGATTTCTTAATTTGGGCCTGTTCTTGAAATGCTCAGGTTAAATTGTCCCGAGGCAGCGATGAGGAGTTTGCAGCTAGCTCGGCAACATGCATCGAGTGAACATGAGCGTCTGGTTTACGAGGGGTGGATCTTATATGATACCGGCCACTGTGAGGAAGGGCTCAGAAAAGCGGAGGAGTCTATCAGGATAAAACGATCCTTCGAGGCTTTCTTCCTGAAAGCCTATGCATTGGCGGATTCGAGCCAAGACCCTTCTTGTTCTTCGGTTGTTGTCTCACTTCTTCAGGACGCTCTCAAGTGCCCCTCGGACCGGCTTCGCAAAGGCCAGGTCAGCATTTTTTTTTCTTCCTACACATACAATGTGAATAATGTTCCTTAAAATTATCAATGTCTTCAAACTTGTCTGAGATATTAGTTGTGTAGCTTAGGGGTGTAATCGAGCTTAATTTATTAAGGCTCAGCTCGGAAAAAATAGTCAAATTCGAATTTGTATCATCTCGGTTCGATACGTTAATTTTTACTATAAATACATTAAAAATTAAAATTTATATTTAATTAATAGGGAAAAAGTATAGATAAATATACCCAACTATACACCTTTTCCACTTAGTTACACATAACTAAGATTTGGGTCATTCAGATACACCCAAGTTTCATAAATTCACAATGTTAAGTTTTAAAGTGAAAAGTCTAAAATGCCTTTTGACTAAAATCTAATTTTCAGACCTAAAAATATATTTTTCAAATCTAAAATATTTTCGTCTTTTCACTTTCAAAAAAAACATTTTTCATCCAAAAACTAAACATGTAGGAATTTATGAAACTTGGGGGTATCTGAATGACTCAAACCTTAGTTAGGTGTAGCTAAATGGAAAAGGTGCCTAATAGGGTGTATTTATCTGTACTTCTCCCTAAATTTTATTATAAATATTCATTAAAAATTAAAAATTGTATTTTAATCATATTATGTAAACGATATAGTTAATCAAATATTAAACGAGGGTGTTCGCGAGCTTTGATAGGATCGGCTCGAGTTGAAAATGAATATTTAACGAATCGAGCTCGAAGGGCTAGTTAAAGTCTCGGCTGGTTTATAAGTACTACTGAAATCTAAAATTTGAGTTGCCCACTGATTTAGTTAGAGATAACAGGTTATTTTGATCATCTGTACAGTTAGAAATTGTATCGAAGCAAACCCTTTTCGGTTTATATAATGTGTTTTTATTTAAATCCTTGTGTTGAAATCGAACAGGCGCTGAACAATTTGGGGAGCGTCTATGTTGACTGTGGGAAACTGGATTCGGCAGCGGATTGTTACATAGATGCTCTCAACATCCGGCACACACGAGCGCACCAAGGCCTCGCGAGAGTGCACTATCTCAGAAATGACAAGAATGCCGCGTACGAGGAAATGACCAAACTGATCGAGAAGGCGAGAAACAACGCGTCTGCATACGAGAAGAGGTCTGAGTACTGTGACCGCGACCTCACAAAGGCAGATCTCGAGATGGTCACCAGATTAGACCCTCTTCGGGTTTACCCTTACAGATACCGAGCTGCAGGTTAGTTGATATTTCTCCTCCACCTTACACATTTTGCGCAATATATTGGAAATTGGAATGATCCCATTTTTTTATCGGAAAATGTCTAGATTTTTTTTTCATCACGGGTTTTTTCATGTTCATAGCAGTATATTATAATAACTGTCCCTATGGTCCCGAGGTATCAGAAAATGTCAACAAACAAAAAATATATCACTGGTTTTTTCATGTTTAAAGCAGTATATTAGAATAACTGTTCCTGTGGTCACGAGATATCAGAAAATGTCTACAAAATTATTTTTTTCGTGTTCAAAGCAGTGTATTGGAATAATTGTCTATGGCCCCGGGATATCGAAAATGTAAGATTGTTTTTAAGGTTTTTTTCATGTTCAAAGCAGTGTATTGGAATAACTTGCCCTGAGATATCAGAAAATGTCTAGATTTTTCATGTTCCAATTAGTATACCGGAATAACTGTCCATAATGTTTGAGATATCAGAAAATTACTATATTTTGACAATCCCGGGGTTTTTCATGTTCAAATTTCACACAAATAGCAAATCTTATGCTTTTTGTGCAATATATTGGAATTAACCGTCCATAATGTCCCGAGATAGAATAAAATGTCTTGATTTTGCCTATCCCGGGTTTTTTTGCGTTCAAATTCCATACGCGAAAAGCGAATCTTATGCATTTTGTGCAATATATTGGAAATTTGGAATATATGCCCCTTGATCTCAGGATATCAGAAAATGACTTGAATTTGCCAATCTCGTTTTTTTCCATGTTCCAATTCCATATCCGAAGACCGATTCTTGAATCTCCTTCACTATGTGTTTTATTTTACGACAGTGTTGATGGACAGTCACAAGGAAGAGGAGGCGATAACAGAACTGTCGAGGGCAATAGCGTTCAAAGCCGATCTCCACCTTCTGCACCTGCGAGCAGCGTTTCACGAGCACATTGGCGACGTCCTGGGGGCGCTGAGGGACTGTCGGGCCGCGCTCTCCGTGGACCCGAACCACCAGGAAATGCTGGAGCTTCACAGCCGCGTCAACAGCCACGAGCCGTGAATGTAGAAACCAATGTGAAGAAAAAACAAACAGAAACAAAAAGAGTCAGTCACAGCTTATCAGTGTGTTTGTGTATACTTATAATGAGTATGTGCATTTTCCATGTATCATCAGCGTACATTTCCATAGAGTTTTTGTAATTTACATACAATCAATGTTAATGTTATTGTCGGAATCAAATCAACAGATGATCATATAGCCAGATTCATTGGGCAAAATCGTGTGTTTGTAAGGGCTTCATTTGGATCGAAAAGAATTGTTAAACTCAATTTCGGATATGAGGCTTTGTAGGCTCGAATTTCAAGCTAAAGAGTTGGGTTTTTTCTTAAGCCCGAAGTCAATTCCCCCGAGCCCAACAAATAAATTCCACTCAAATCTAATCTCATGCGAAAGCAAATCAGCTCGAACCCTTGACCTCTGATTAGGTAGAGTTTCTTTGGACCACTGCACCAAGTCAGCTATTAGGCCAGGTTAAGTTGGTTACTTTGTATATGTATATTAAAAACTGAAAAAATAATTTTTTTAAATGTAAACTCAATCATTAAGCCCTTTTAACTCTACTTTGATTATAATTTTATAATAAAGTATCGATAACTTTTTTCAATAATTGCATTTAGGTACCTCTAACTAAATACAGTTTGCACAAGTCTATTTAACATTTTTTTTATTTTGTTAGTTCATCAAAATATGTTTTTTTTGTACATAAGGACACACATAATTGTCTCCCGAACACTTAAAAATTCGCCTCTCTGTACCGATCCCTTATCGTATAAGCAGGGATGGAGATGCCGACTTGGTGCAAAAATATAAATTTTAGGCGTTTTTCCAAGATAAATAAAAATTAGGTATACTTATATTTAAAACGTGTTTGATTGGGTATACTTACATGAAATTATCCATAATTTTTAAAAATGGTCATTGCTAATTAAAAGTTTCATGCTCATCAAATCAAGTTCACTGCTCCCGTTCTAAGGGGTATAAACGAGGCGAATCAAACGTCAATTTAACATGGCTTGGCTCGTGAGAAAACAGTTCGGTTCAAGCTCGAACGAACTTATGCAAGTAAGCTTGAGTTTGACAAACAAACTCTACTTCGACTCGATTCACTAAGTTCTCAATACACATTCATTCAAAGGTAAAATTAATTTTAATATTAGATAAAAATAATAACTCATTAAATATTTTAGGAGTCGGCGCGAGATCGGATCGACTCGATTATCATCTCACTGCACATTCCAAACTTCAGATCAATCGTTGCTGCCCTCGACGTGTCGGTTAGTTCTGATGACTACGCTCCAAAAACATGTAACTAATCAAATATTTTATGAGTCAACTCGAGATTGGATCGACTCGATCAAGCTCGCCTAATTTCAATATAAATATTTATTAAAAGCTAAAAGTCTGACTAGTTCCACACCACGGATGGGCCTGTGCTGGGCTCAACCCTTCAACCCCAATACATTTTAGCCCAATAATTTCTTAACCGAATAACTCATTTAGGCCCATCAAACTTTATGGAGGAAACGATTCGAACCAACGGTTTTAACCGAATTTTTCGCCTTCATTATATCCCAGTTTCTCAAAAGACACAAAGTTTCGTAAAACAAAAAAAATGAACAAAAATTAAAGATCAAGAAAAAAAAATGAGAAGAGGGAAGAGACATGGATCTGCAGAAATTTACATATTAATTACAATATTGTGGTTGAATATGATTTCTGGTGGATCGTCTCTGTCGATTAATTTAGACGGCAAAGAATGTGTATCAGAAAATGTTCCATTCGGTGGCGATACCATTTCTGGGAATTTTGTTGTCATCGATCATGACATTTTCTGGAGCTCGGATCATCCCGGGATCGATTTCACTGTAAGCTTAATTCATTTCTTGGAATTTTGTTAAGGAGAAGATGTGGATTCGATTCACGCTATTCGTTCAGAGTAAAAGCAGTTAACTTAGCTATAAGTAACAAAATGAAAGTTGGGGTATCTGAAAAAATTAATAAAGTAGTTGGGTGTAATTTACAAAAATAACGTATAATTAAATATAATTATTATTATCATCATTAATTCGCATTGTGGCAATCAATTTTTTTTGGGAATTTTATAGATAGTTGCTCCGGGTGGAAGTGTAATGCACGCGCTGAAGGGAACGTCGGGGGACAAGTTCGAGATCAAGGCTCCAGTAAGCGGATCGTATCAGTTCTGTTTCCTGAATCCATCTACGACCCCTGAGACTGTATCTTTCTACATTCACGTTGGCCACATCCCGACTGAAAGTGACATGGCAACGGATGGTAAATTAATCTTTACAGATTTTGATACGACAATAGATTTTTTAGGTTATTATACAGATTTCATTTATCATTTGAAAAATAAGCTTAGGCTTCTAGTTGTAAAACTAAGCTGTCAAACAAGCCGAGCACGTCGTCAGAGTTTGACAGTCTTATACTGACGACTTGGGAACAATATGTGCTGGGTTGGGGCTTCGTTGTCTGGATTTAATATGACAAGTTAGACTCATATTTGAACCCGACGAATTATCAGGTTAACCTAACTCGGCAGGCTGATACGTGTAATCACATTTATGAATATGAGTTTATTTTTTTACATCAAAAAATTAATTTTTTTTGCAGAGCATTTAAATCCCATTAATGTTATGATCGCGGAGCTAAGAGAGTCTCTAGAATCGATCAAGACGGAGCAAAAATATTTGAAAGCTCGAGACGAACGACATCGTCGCAGTGAGTTTTATTCCTATTTATTTATTTACAAGTTTATAAATTAAATATGGTTTGAAAATTAATTTTGAATTTTGCAGCAAATGAGGGCACGAGGCTTCGAGTGATTTATTACACATTAGGGGAGTATTTATTGTTAATGGCCGTTAGTGGACTTCAAGTGGCTTACATTCGCCGACTGTTTGGCAAGTCTGTTGCCTATAACCGGGTTTGATTTAATCGTATTCTGCTTCGGTTTTATTCGACTCGAAGTGAGTTGATATGAACCGAAGGTGTTTGTGTTTTCTTTCTTTTTTTCTCAAAATTGTTCTCACAAATTTGAGAAACCTCAGATGTCTAATTTGGCATTGTTAACTCCAACAAATGTGGTTATTGTGTTAATGTACTACAAGTACAAATGTCATAGCATTAATTGTGCAACTCTACCATTGAAATACTTATTATTTTAAATTACACGTTCACGGTAGTGAATTAACACTTAAAATATTAATTTTTAATTTTAGATACAATTTTGTTATTTTTTAAAAGTATACATATTTTACACAAAAATGTAAAATTCAAACATGTTAAATTTTTAACAAAATACACGGCACACATGTTAATTATATCAACCTGACAAAAAGGGAGATCTAGCAAACTCGGAGAGATCATGGGAACATCGTGACAAAACACGTTTTACAATATATATATATATATTATTTATTAAAGACAAAATGAGTGATATTTAATCATTTTTAAATGTGTTGGACCGGAGCCATAACTTAAATGAATGATATTTAGTTTATAATAATTTATATGGAAAATGAATGACATTTATTGTTTTTAATTTATGTTATAACCTAAATGTCAAACCGAATTAAGTGTGCTGGAACGAATCCAATCTGATTAGACCAAAATTAATTAAATTAGACCAGAATTAATTGGTTTAAACAAAATTAAACTGGAATGAATTAATTTAAATTGAATAGATCGGAATTAATTGATTTAAACCAGATTAAACTAGAATTAATTTGAAATTATCTAGTTTGACCAACATTGACCAGTATTTGAGCCGATTTTCTTCGTATCGTCTTGGATACATGAAAAATTCCGGGATATTGGCGATATATGCCGATATATCCATAACATTGAATATAGTTAAAAATAGAATTGATTTGGTAATTAAATATATAAATTAATGTGTTAAATAATGAATAATAAATTCATATTAAATTTGGTTCTCTTTCTCTTTGGTTCACGAGTTGCTTTGTGTAGCTATGTCGTAGCCTGGGTAAAGCTCTACACCTGATCCTGCAGTTGCTGCACCTACATATCTACCTAGCTTAGCTTCACTTTTGTGTTTATGTGTAGAGTGCACAGTACACACAGCTGTGTGATCAGTGGAAGCTTTAAATGTAAAGCAAATAAATCCAACAACAAAATCATATTATGCATGGTCCTTTGTTTTGAATTCAAAATTTCTTTTATCTCATCGTGCTATAATTGAGTACGGAGAATTTTGTGCTATAAATTTATTTTTAGAAGTATGGAAAATTTCAGATAATTCTCATTAACTATACACGAGTCTTATATGAACTCTCTTAACTATAAAATTAATTTGAGAGGTGTCATAAGTATCAAAAAGTCTTATTTTATCATTTTTTGTTTTTTTAAAAAAAATTTGGTAAGTTTTTGTGAAATGACGAAAATACCCTTGTATCTGAAAAATTAAAATAAACAAGTAAAAATGATTTTGACCTTTTTTTTCTAATTTTTTCGTTGTACAAAATAAAGGATAAAATTCTGTTAGTAGTAAAAATAATTTTTTTTACCCTTTGTTTTTGTAAAAAAATAGAAAAAAAAAGTTCAAAATCATTTTCATGTATTTATTTTAATTTTTCATATACAAGAGTATTTTCGTCATTTCACACAAACTTAACAGAATTTTTTAAAAATTAACGGAAAAGGGTAAAGTGAGACTTTTTGATACTTAAGGCACCTCTCATATTGATTTTGTACTTAAAGGGATTCATGTGAGACTCACGAATAGTTAAT
>JAYMTP010004051.1:0-15708 GCA_036897365.1 Geranium brycei | reverse complement strand
AGTAGGATGTGGTATAATCGTCTTAACGAATACCTTACCAGAGAAGGGTACAAGAATAATGTTATATGCCCTTGTGTATTCATCAAGAAAACAAATCAGGGATTTGTTATTGTGGCAGTGTATGTTGATGATATGAATTTAATTGGTACTCCTGAAAAGATACTAAACACTACAGAATATCTCAAAAAAGAATTTGAGATGAAAGATTTGGGGAAAACGAAATATTGTCTCGGCCTGCAGATCGAGCATATTTCGGATGAAATTTTAATCCATCAATCTGTATATGTTGAGAAACTCCTGAAGCGTTTCAATGTACAAAATGCATATCCATTGAATATTCCAATGGTTATTCGATCGCTTGATCATAAAAGGATCCATTTCGCCCAAAAGAGATTGATGAAAATATACTTGGTCCTGAAGTATCATATCTAAATGCGGTTGGAGCTTTATTATATATGACGCAATGTACAAGGTCAGATATAGCATTTGCAGTAAATGTACTTGCAAGATTCAGCTTAGAACTAACAAGACGACACTAAAACGAAATCAAGCACATATTACGCTACTTGAGTGAGACGAAAGATTTGGGGTTATTGTATTCAAAATCTTCAAGTAATACTAACTTGATCGGATATACAGATGCATGATATCTTTATGATCCCCATAAAGCATGCTCCCAAACCGGGTACATATTTACTTGCAATGAAACGACAATATCTTGGCACTCCACGAAGCAGACTTTGGTCACAACATTCTCAAACCATTCAGAAGTTCTAGCATTACACGAAACTAGCCGTGAATGTGTGTTCTTACGACCAGTCATTCAACACATACGAGAAGCATGTGGAATTCCGCCAATTACAAGCTCTCCTTCCATAATACATGAAGACAATGCAGCGTGTATAACTCAAATCAGAGGCAGGTACATAAAAGGAGATCATATCAAGCACATATCGCCAAAATTCTTCAACACTCACTAACTCCAGAAGAGAATGAGATTGAAGTCAAGCAAGTTTTTTCACTAAAACCTTGTTGACGTCCACATTCGAGAAGTTAGTATGGTGAATTGACAATCGTCGACTTAGCAAGCAATCGAAGTAACTATGTCATTCATCAGGGGGAACAATGATCAGGGGGAGCAAGTATATGAAGATCACACTCTGGACTTATGTGTGTTGCACTATTTTTCCCTTATTCAGGTTTTGTTCCATTGAGTTTTCCTGAAAAATATTTTTAATGAGGCATCATTAAGCACGTCCAACACCGCTTACATAATTATTTGTAAGTGATGGTGTCCAAAAGAGAGTGTCATAAACTAGTGGCCACCACCTTGACACACTTCTCTATGTGTTACTGTATGTGTCAATCGTAGTTTACATGTGTCATAGTTGCATGAGAATATGCACATCTTTTTGGCCTATAAATAAGCTACTATGAATGAAGAAAGAAGACACATCCCAAAACTTGTTTTCTTAGTCCATATTTTGCTCTATTACTATTGGAAGTCTTCCATGCTATTTCATTTAATTCTTCTTTTACAAACTTAACATTGTCATATAATTTTTACAACATTAACATTATTTTTACCATCCCTAGGTGGCGGGGCCTCTTTCATCCGCACTAACTGGGGCGGGTCTCCACCCGACCCGCAAATACACGATGCAATGCAAGTAGTGGACTGGACTGGACTGGGCTCACCAGTCACACCAGTCCACTTTTGGGATTGTGCAGTCAGTCTGTAACGGAGAAGAAGATGGTGACGCTATCATTGTTGCCGGCGTTTCTCTTCCCGCTGCCACCGTCTCTGTTCGTCACCACCATGTCCGTCTTGAGCGTCGCGTCTCTGGGCAGTGGTGGTCTATCAGAGATCAGAGGCAAGCACATGCAGTATTCCAAATTCTGGAACGCTAACAACAACAAACCCAAGACCCAGACCCAGATTTCAAGCCGGATCGGTATGGTCATGGCATACACTCCAGCATTTCTCGCCGCCCTCGCTTCTTTCTGGATTTTCTCAGATGAGGGCCTCAGGTTTCTGCTCCTCAGATCGTCTCTTGCCCTCCATTTCGTCAAAAGGGTCTTTGAGGTAATTGTTTTTCTTACTCAAAATTACAGACAATGAGAAAAACCCAGAAATGTAAACTCTAATTTGTCAACAAATTGATAAGAAAGTTTGTATCTTGCATTTGAAAATTCATGTTACCGTTTGTGGGCAAGTCTTAAAATGTCCATCAAATTGGGAGCTTTGCGATTTTGGTATAAATTTACAAAATGTAGCCGAGATTGTTTTTAAAATTTTGCTTTATCATGTTGTGCAGGCTCTATTCATTCACAAGTATAGTGGTAAGGCGGTTCTTGATGATGCAATTCCCATCACTCTTAGCTATTTCATTTCAACCGCCACCATGATCTATGCTCAACACCTTTCACAAGGGTTCTCTGATCCTCCTATTAACTTGGTGTATCCCGGGGTTGTGCTGTTCTTGCTCGGAGTAATTGGCAACTTCTACCACCATTGCCTTCTCTCTAATTTGAGGAAAGAGGGTGATAATCAGTACAAGATACCCAAGGGTGGCCTGTTTGGTCTCATTATATGCCCGCATTATCTTTTCGAGATCTTAATTTTTGTAGGAATCTCTTTTATTGCTCAGACACTCTATGCATGCTCGTTCACTCTCGGTACAACACTGTACTTGACTGGGCGGAGTTACGCCACTAGGAGGTGGTATCTTTCCAAGTTTAATGATTTTCCAAAGGGTGTCAAGTGTCTTGTTCCATTTATATTTTAGATGTAAGAATGGTGGAGAACAATCACAGTTGAAGGTTTGGTTAGCTTGCATGATTCATAAAATTGTTTCCTGTATCAAGATTGTTGTGCTACATGGGTCTTCTGCTTATTTTTGTTTCACTTAACATATTTATGTTTATCGTGAAGCTTTCATATATGGAAATTCCCCTTTTCACTTCATATATGGATTATTGATTGTAATGTCTAACGAGAACACTAGAACCCACTACTAAACAACATCTAGATCGGTACCAATTACCTAACTTGTATCGGGTTTTCTTCTTACATATATCATGCAATCACAGGTAAAAAAAATGCACTCCAAATTTTGAAATGTTAATCTTAAGAAAAGTGTGAGAAACAGGTCAAATTCCCAGCAGGACTGCCATAATTATGCTGTATTAGGTGGCTATTCTTTGGATTTTTTTCCAGGTGAAGAAGTTTTTGATGCTCAGATCAGCTGTCATCCTCCATTCATTTCAGTGGATCTTTGAGGTATCAGTTATATCTCTCTTCCCTTCTATAAGATATTTCTATGTGCATTGTACCTCTTGGCTTCTTTCTGTTTGCGTTTTTAATTTGACAAGCATATATGACTGTTTTCCAAGTTTTATTTGATTTGGTTATATGTTTTCATTAGAAAATCTTCTCAATCAAAACCTCCCGATGCCCATCATTATCAAGAACCATGTGGGCACTAGGCATGTGGTGTGGCTGTAATAAATGGAATATTAATATATCTGATGTTCTGTTTCTCTATCCAAAAGAAAGGAACACATGTGGCTGAAGCCAACAGAATATTTAACTATCATATGTTCATTTCTGCATATATGTCTTATGCAAAGTTGTGGTAACATAGATTTGGAGGAAAATACACGAAGCATCAATGTTGCAGGAATTTATCTTCCCATGGCCCACATCTTTCTTCATCAGCGCCATGACCGTGGTTTATGTTTTAGCACTGTCATTGCTTGGTCTGTTCGAGGTAGCAGACTGGCATCTTCCATACTCCAAATTTTGGAACTTCAATTCGAACCAGAAACCTTTGACACGGATGACATTGCCCGGCAGAGCTGGAATGGTTCTCGGCTATTCTCCGGCATTTCTCATGGGGATTTCTTCCTTTTGGATATTCCCAGATGAGGATCTCAGGCTTCTGCTGGTCAAGTCAACTCTCACCATCCATTTCTCCAAGAGGGTCTTTGAGGTACACACTAATCTCTTCTCATAGGTTTTAATATTCCAATATGTTTCAATATTCCAATATGTTTCAATATCTAATCTGATAAAATTTGCTTTGGGAAAATGGCAAAAGCTTGCTGTATGCTATCACACTTTTGTAAGAGGGTGTTGTGTACTTTGTTAATGACAAAAATATGCTTTAAACTTTGATATTTTGTGCAAAATGTATGTAAATGACGAAATTTCCCTTGGCATTAAGATTTACTAAAATTTGTATAATCAAAATTTGTAATTTAATTTTTCAATAAAATTATTTTTAAGTTAAAAATTATTTTATAAAAATCTCAATTCTTAATTTCATGGGCAATTTCGTCGTTTTTGTACAAATACACATATTTTGCACAAAAAATCAAGTTTAGAGCACATTTTTGCTATTAACGAAGTACACGACACCCTTTTGCAAAAATGTGATAGTATACAATAGGTTTTTGCCATTTGCTTTTATCACCATGTTATTACAGTGTACATTCATCCACAAATACAGTAGCAATATGGCTCTTGAGGTAGCTGTTTTCATCATCTTTGCCTATTTCATGGGGGTTGTGTCATTCATCTATGCTCAATACTTGGCACAAGGATCTGCAGAGCCAGGAATCGACACGAAATACGCCGGGACCGTTCTCTTCTTGGTGGGCATAAGTGGAAATTCCTACCACCATTGCATCCTCTCAAAGCTGAGGAAAAATGAAGATGACAAGAAGTACAAGATACCGAAAGGAGGCTTGTTCGGGTTGGTTGTGTGTCCTCACTACATGTTTTAATTTGTTGGGATCAGTTTGATCTGCCAGACAGTGTATGCTTGGTCTTTCACTATTGGTTCTGCTCTTTTCTTGATGGGAAGGAGCTATGCCACCAGGAAATGGTACCTTCCAAGTTTGAAGATTTCCCCAAAAGTGGTAAGGCTGTTTTTCCATTTGTTTTCTAGATGTGTTCTGTTGTGTGGGAGAGAATGGTAAATGAACCATTTTTATACATGTAGTGGAAAACATAGTTGGGTAGTTCATTTATGAGTACAAATTAATACTCTTTGTTGCAAAAGTGACATGTTATAGAAATTGATTCAAGTTAGCACATGTTTGATCCATAGATGCACTTGCCAACTTTCTTTTATTAGCACCAACACAACAAATTAAAAAGAGTAAGAGATAAGGGTGTTTAATTTATTAATTTCTGTCTCCTGTCATGTGTTCCCAATTAATCCTCTATTGATATGTGATTAATTTTTTAATCCAATTAATTTTGGATTAGTCACTCAAAAGTCTTTTCTGCCTAACTAGTCCCGAACATTTTTTAGAACACTGTCTGTCTCATTCTACCTTTGGACTCGAATATCATATTTAACCCCTTATTCAAGACCCTCTTCCAGAGATCCAATCCCTTCGGACAATCAACAACTCTCCATCTTCAAGGAAAGCGCCACGAGATCGTGGGAGCTCTGTAAATCAATGAGTTTTACTTCAAAGGGTAGCAATGAAGCCATGATCCATACTTTTCAAGTATTGTAGGTTGATAATGTTGTCTCTCGTAGGACCGTTATGTGATTGTATGGCTGAATAAGCCCTTCTTAATTTCCTTCACATGTATTTTCATCAGAGATTTTCTTTTCCAACTTGAGAATTTAATTCTCTTTTCTTTGCTGATAAAAAAACGAAAGTGTTTGACAAGTTGTTCAAGCAAGTTGTTTTGGTTATTGGACAGTTGAAAAGAAACTATAATCTACTCGGAAATGGGATCAACAAGCTCAGCAAAAATTATAACAAAATTGGGCCAACCAAAGGAATGGATAGGAACTAAATAAGAAATCAATGATTCTGAAATAGTATTTGATGCTGCACTTAGTATTGTGATTTGTGACAACGCAACTACACGCTAACCTATCAAGGCTACAACACAAACAATACAATGAATGACAATTTAACAATAGGAAGAGCTCATCAGGCTATTTCAATAATCTGCAACTATTAAATTTCACCAAATGTGAAACAAATGGTGATAACTATAGAAATCAAAATGACTATAATATATGCCGATCCGCCAACTCCAGCCGAGGTCGACCTGCACAAACAGCACAGATATTGTATAAGTGTGTGAAAAATTGTTAAAAGTCCAGACAAATCAATGCAAGGAAATGGCAAAATCACTGGGAAGTATGTACCTTGTCACCATGGTTCCGACTGATTCAGTTGTTAATCCATACCCAAAAGGGAAGAGAGGGTCATAATGCGTATCCTCCACATTCATGGGTAGTTGATCGACAGTTTTGAACCAGGTTCTTGCCAGCTTCCCGCTAAACCCATGTTCACCGTAAAGTGCATCAGTCACGCCCAGGCCTTCAGTGCCCGGCAACCATGCTGCAACGAGAGTATGGATTGTGGACATATATGGTTCCATCACAATAGGCCTTCCAGATACGACGATGACAACACACTTGACCGCCTGGCACACATTGTTGATGACAGTTGGGCCAGGATCCATCATTGTAAGCTTCATGTCATCCCCTTCTGTCTCGGCGTAAGGGTACTCACCAACAGCAACAATGGCATACTCAAAGTTGCTGGACTTGATAAAGGCGCTATCCGGGTTTTCACTGTAGACGATTTCTGTGTTTGAATCTACTGTAGACTTGATGGCACCTAGGATGGTTGTACCTATCATTGGACAGATTTTGATATTAATTTCTTAAATTGATGATCCCCTAGAAACAAAGATGACAAGGAAATTAGTGTTTCACACCCATTCTTCACTTTTTTTCTTTAATCAAGTATTTGGGTATGAGTACTAATTGCAGTAATCTCCTGATCATGTATAGGTATCCCTATACATGCATATGGAGATTATATTGATTTCCAATTATTTCCTTTTTATCCAACTTATTTACAATGCATTGTCCCAACAAAACTAAATAATGGAAGAAGTGATTTTTGAATCCAATCTACAGGTCAAAAACATGATGATAGAACTTATGGACATAAACATAAGGAAGCTCGAGATTCGAAGAGCATGATTAGGATACCATACCACTAGTGTATTTATTGCCTCGAAACCCTTGCCAGGCTATGGTCCACCCACCACATTGATAGCCCAAATTATCTGCATGGGTACCAGCAACCAGGATCTTCTGAGCCCTCTTTGGAAGGGGAAGCATTGGGTTGCTTGCATTTTTCCCATTCTTCAGCAACACAAGTGACTTCCTCACAGCTTCTCTCGCCAAGTCTCTGTGAGCCTGGATATATACAGAAATTGATCATGGTAAACTGTAGTTAGTTTCTACTTGAGAAAATGAAGCCAAACAGCCAGTCCAGTCATGATACTTTTATGTCAAGAATAAAAAACACATGCACATGAATCAACCTTACGATCATATGGTGAATGCATGGCAAGAAAATTCTGGCAAACTGACCTGGCTTCCAAGCTCATTGACCAGACTGAGATCGGCCAAAGGGTTATCAAAGAGACCCATGGTGAACTTGACTAGCAAAATCCGCCCTACAGCATCATCAATACGATCCATTGGGATCACATTGCTGCTTATGAGATTTTTCAGATCAGCAATGAACTCGGCATGTTTGTAGGGGATCATAACCTAATAACCTCATATAACTCACAGCTTTAGTAACATTCAGTTTTTATTTGCTAATTACTGTATTGTTCATAAAATGGCGGGAGATTTAATAAAATCAGAGCCACTTACCATGTCAATGCCAGCTAGAACCCCAGCTTGGACTGAGTATGTGTAGTTTGCATGAGGCGGAGAGGTAATCCTGTCAATGCCCTCCCAATCTGAGATAACAAAACCCTAATTCCATGGAAAAAATGAACTGCTATTATTATTATAAGGCTTTTAGTAGATGGTGCATAGGATCAGGCACATTAGTTAAGGCACATAATAAATGGCTCCTCTACCTTGAACTTGAGGGTGCCCTTAAGGAAACCTGTAATTAGGTCCCTATTGGCATGCATCTTCACCCCATTCCAACTGGAGTAGGAAACCATGACCGTCGAGACACCTTTGATAATTGAATCAGAATAGGCAGGCATGTGGATGCTTAGTAAGCTATGCCTGTCAGTCACAGTATTGTCCTCATTGATGCCTTTGGTTGTTCCACCATCACCAACGAAATGCTTTGCGCAAGCCGCAACTTTAGTCCTATTAGATATACCAGAGTTAGTCAGATGGAAAGATAATGAATACTAGATATAAATAATTATGGTGTATATGGAACCCCAAGTGAGTGTATAGTAAGAACATTCGTCAATCAGACATTGCTTTCTAGAGACTTAGTAGAAGTGAATCTGAAGTTAGTGATAGTATATATGGAAAATGAAGATGAGAATGTTCTACTGATCTTTCAATGGTAAGAACAACTGATGTGTAATCAGGTTAAGGTTTACACGTACTTTCCACCAACATATGGAAATCCTTTTTGGCCGTTAGGAGGAATATCTCCTTGCAAACCAGGTATAATCTCTGTCATTTGTTGTACAATTTGTGGATCCTCACTATAGCTTTCATAACACCGGCCCCACCTTGGATCTCTACAAACCTGTGAAAGGATTCCGATAACAGGTACATAAAACAGTAACTTGAAACAGTTTTAGAAAATTCATTCCAAAACTTCTTGAAATGATTAATAGTCTGTCTATTACCGCAATGCATGGAGCAAAGACATAAGGAATTCCCGTAGCTCTAACTTCAAGTGCAGTTGCAGCACCGATCCTCTTCACTAGATCAGGATCCCTATGTATTGAAATTGTTTTAAGGAGTTAGAAATGCATTAATTTATCGAGTATTTCTTACAAACTGAAGGTGAAATGAAGCATGTCAAGTCTAGCAGAAACTCTTGCACTAGCATGCAGTCTCTATGTAACATAGCTTTGCTATGATTGTTTTTTTTTATCCGCAATAAACTATTAATATAAAGAAGAGAAGGAGATCCCGAAAAAGGAGCCACGGACTCAGCCTTAAAATGGCAATACACGAAAATAAGTGATTGAAAATGAAAATGCAACAAAATGAAAGAAAAGATAAAGGCTTCACTGCACTAGCAATGTTATTTAACTAATCGTTCCGACACACCAACATAGTAAAAGAATCAAGGCCATCATGAATACAAACTAACAACCATTATCAATGTTGTCCAGAAAAGCAACAATTAATGAAGCACAATCAGGTGGCATGTCTAAAACTAGAGGATTGAAACTAGTTAGATGAGAAGGAAAAAACACTACTTTTATAAAAAAAGATTGTCTTTACTCACCTGGTAGCTCCAAGCCCAACATTGTGAGGAAATATTGTGGCATTATAGACATTATTGTGACCATGAACAGCGTCAATGCCATAAATCATCGGGATCCCCAAACGAGTAGACAAAGCCGCCTTCTGAAACTTATTTATCATGTTAACCCAATCCTCAGCACTCGCCTGAGGAAGTGGCGTACTCCCACCTCCACTCAATACACTACCTGCACAAAACCCATTCATCATATCCACCAAAACCCCACAAATAACAATACCCAACTAAAGCTTGCATTTTGAAGTGCTAAGCATACCAACATTCAAGCCACACCCATAACAAGCAATAACATTACCACATTTTCAAATGCAAAGTATATAATTGACAAAAAGAGACAGTCACAGCTCAAATAACATTCATTCTCATCAATCATTACCAATAAAGTAACCCTTCATGGTCTCATCGTCAGCAACACTTCTATCAATCTGCATCATCTGACCAATCTTCTCTTCAAGGGTCATTCTGCTCATGAGGTCCTTGATTCGCACCGCCACCGGCTGCCTCGCATCCTTGTACTTCACATCATCTGCTTCCACCATAGCAGCACACAGCCACAAAAACCCCAAGACTCCAACTAAAACCCTACTCATCTTCACTCCCCAAGCTGGTCTTCAATCCCACAAATGTCTATCAACAAGATACCAAATTTCCAATTCCCACTTTGGGAGCTGAGAAAATGTAGATACAAAGGTAAATGGATCAGATTGAGAACTAAATTATCTTTCCACTGTTGGGGATACATATAGAAAATCTAGGGAAAAAAAATCAACGCCTAAAACATTCACTTTCGGTAAGCTACACACTTTTATCAGCATAAAAACAAAAAAAAGCAGGAGATTTGAAACTTTTACAGAGATTTTGCCCCAAACCCTTTTCTTGCCAACTTTTTCTTTCCTCTCTCTCTTTTTCTCAGCAGCCAAACAACAACCCAAAAAGAGAGAAACACGTATAGCCAAGCTACATGACATTGTGGGTATTAATACAAATGAAGAGGGGTTGGATTGGAGAGAAAGAAACTTACAGGGGAAGCAAAGTGAGTGGATTTTACAGAGGAAACTGAAACTGGCGTTGAGAATGGTAAAGCAGAAGCAGAAGCAGAAGATAGAGAGCTACAGAGAAGAGTGTTGGTGGCTTTATGGGGTTGGAGGTTTCTTGAGGGTAACGTGGCTTGTGATTTGGTCCCTCCTTTTTAGGGAACATTGGGAATGTGGAATCAGTTTTAATTAATTAAAACAAATCTAAGCTTACATTATTTAATATTTTCTAAATTTGTGTTTTCTTTATATGTCAAAAAACAAAATAAATTTTGAGGGTAAAGCTACTTTTCATTTAAAAGATTGAGGTACAACAATGAGCAATAATATTTTTGTATCCACGACCAAACTAATGTTATGATTAACGTGGATTTGGGTCTGGATATAATATTATATTATGTTTTAATCACATCAACTGAAATGCAACGCATGTCGGCTGAGGAAATATAGGAATAGAGTTGACCTCAGTTCAGGTGGGATTTAGTGTGAAACCGAAAAAAAAATAGTGTAACATGCAGTCCAACCAGTAGGCAGTAGGGGTTTATTTAGGGATGACACGTAGGTGAATTCGTATATTCTTGACTTTATTTTTGTCTATGTTCTCAAATCTACTTTGTCTATGATTATTTTTCTTAAACTTTCTCCAACTGCCTCGGTCTTGATGGGGGTATTTTACTCTATTTCCGTTTACATTCTCAAATATATCCACTTTATGATTTTTCTTAACCCCGATCAGAATATCAGGAATTTTCATTCTTTCATCCCAACCCAAAATGATAATTATAAGAAAAATGAAAATATAAATTTTAGGTGATCTGACACGCCGAAAAAATGTTTGATTTACTTATGTGCAAAACAAATTTCAATAAGTGAACAAAGCTGCAATTATCTCTGTTATTTTTGCTAAAGTGTAAATTTTAAAATATGTATTTTTATTTTGTGGAACTCCACATACTTAATTTTCACTTCACCCTACTTCATTAATTTTTTAAAAAAATTGTCCACTTTTTATAAATATTGTTTATTAAATATATTAAAAAAATAGCCGATCAAAACAAAAAATATATATTAAAAAAATAATACTAAAATCAGTTTTTGAATATTTGTATTTTTAAAAAGTTTAAAAAAATATTTTTAATTTTTTATATACATGGGTATTTTTGTCATTTTCAAAAATATTAACGGAGTGAGGTGAAGTGAAACATTAAGTAAGTTCAGCGGATCTACAAGACGACTTTAAAATTCAAGGAATTTAAGTTGAAAATAGAAAAATTATGGAGGGTTATGTGGAGTTTGCCCTTTTATTCTTTTAATATACCGAGTATGAAATAAAGTGAGACTATCATGTGAAGATTAGATTATGTTTTCTCATCCCTACATTCATATATTGCTTTCATTCAAGTTGAGAGTTTAATTTCTTTATAGATATCGCTTTTGTTACTATTTATTTTGTATTGTTGATAGAAAGGATCAAGGGCAATATGAGTATCAGTTTTTCCTATCATGTAAAAAATTTCTAAACTCACATTATTAATGATTCAATTTGGGTGAGGATAAGGTTCATGAAACTCATCTTAAATCTGCATCGTCGTCATAACTATAAAACGATGCAAAATATCTGAATATGATACAGACTTGATATTTTCAATCTGTCCAAAACGAAGACGAGATCACAAAATTCACTATCCATAAACTCGCCATCTGTATTTCTTGGTAAGCAAATAAGAGTATAACAAATAAGAGTAAAACATAAAGTTAGAATAATAACCATTTGAGCCTGGAAGAGGAAAGCATCTTGTCACAAGTACTTCAATTACAACAGTCACATATGTGAACTTCTAAGATGTCTCTCATGGTTTTGATTGTTAACAAGGGTCTTCTTTCTCTTTGTTTGTTTACTTAGAAAACCTGCAAGAAACCATTTTCCAGCATTACAACATCTCCTTCTTCCCATCTTTGTATTAATAATATATATAAGTAAGAAACCAACCATTTTAGATAACCCTCCCCTCAATGCCACAAAAAATGCAGACCCCAAACAAAGAACCTTTTCCTTATTTACTCAACAAGTTATGTTAAGCCTCATACATAACCAACCTCAACCCCAAATGCATAACCAAAAGCAACCTAAAAGAATAATTTCACCCCTAAGAAAACCCTCCAAAGCCTGCAGCTTATATAACCAAAACACCAACACTCTAATTACCATCACATTCGCAATTTGTATTGCAGAAAACCAAAACCAGACACAGCCAAAAGACAGAAATGGCGATGAGACCGCGAGGTGGTGCACAGGTTCCTCGTTCACAGTTCGTTGTCCGCCCCACGTACGAGGATTTCGTGCCAAAGTTTGATGAAAAGGAAGAACCAACATCTTACACCTTAAATGTTTATCTTCCCGGTACGTTTAGAATTAGTCCATCTGTTATATATAATAAAATTTAGTTCCAAATGTGATCACTGATCTTCTTGGCAGGGTTTACAAGGGAGCAACTGAAGGTTACACACGACGAGTCAATGAAGAAGATCAAAGCCCACGGAGAGCGTCCTCTAGGTAACTACAGATGGAGTCGTTTCGAGAAAGAGTTCAGCATACCAGAGAATTGCATTGGGTTTCAGATCAGAGGCAAGTTTGAGAGAAATGTCCTCATGATCACAATACAAAAGAAACCCACCTCACAAGTAGTTGCACCACAGCAGTCTCCAGCTCCTCCACCTCCTAAAAAGGCCGAAGAAGCCATTCCTCCAAAAGCTACTTCTTCAATCCCAAAACCAAATGAGGACAAGCCTCCGAGCCCCAAGAGAGCCATTGCTGAACCAATACCTCAAAAGGGTAAGCAAGATCCCCCTCAGAAGCCAGCTTCAGCTGGTGATCTTGGTGAAAAAGAAAGAGGCAAGAAGACGGTAGAACCCGCGAGCCCTCCTAAGGCTACAAGCCCCAAGAAAGTGACTGCTGAACCAAAACCTCAAAAGGGTAAGCAAGATTCCTCTCAGAAGCCAACTTCAGTTGGTGATCTTGGTGAGAAAGAAAGAGACAAGAAGACGGTAGAACCCGCGAGCCCTCCTAAGGCTACAAGCCCCAAGAAAGTGACTGCTGAACCAAAACCTCAAAAGGGTAATCAAGATTCTCCTCAGAAACACACTCCAGCAGCAGATAAGAGGACTTTGGAGCCAATTGGTCATCCTGAGGCTACAACCCAAACAAAGCCTCAAAAGGTTCAGAATCAGAGTCCTCCAAAGAAAACCCATGAAAGTGTTACACAAAAGACTTCCAAGGAGGACAGAGGCAAGAAAAGCAAAGAAGCAGCAATTGCAGAATCAGATCTTTCTAAGAAGAAAATGGAGCAGGAGAAGCACGAGATGTCCGGTGCCAAGAAAACGTATGAAGTGCAACATGTGGCTGCCTATGCCAAGGAGGTGATGGGGAAGCTTGCAAAGAGGATCAAGGAAGATGAGGAAAGCAAGAAGTCACTGACAAATGCAGGTGTGGCAGCTATGGTGATTGTGGCCATGGGGACTTATATTGCTTACACTATTGGCTCTGGAGATACCAGTAACTAGTTCTTGTATAAAAATTACACTGGACCATCAACTGTTTATTGTAATTGTAAGGCCTACATGCACAATGCTTTAAGAATCTTGGCATATACAAAAACTTGCCTTTACATGTTATACACTCATTGTATACATATTAGATACCACCTGACCCAAAAGACCAGTTTAGTAAGGCCATGGGTCACATAAGTTGTACATAAGAACATCTTTAACCTTATATTTAGTGGACGTGGGACCAAAACTCACACATGAACTCTTAACACAATCGTCATCGTATTTGTACCAAGCACAAGTGATCTGACTTGATTCAATCTCTCCAGACATATACATAATCTGTATTACAGATAGAGTGCAAACATAATAGAGCGGAGCTGAGAAATTATGTGTGTCAGCTATGTTTTATTATACCATGCGTACTTTGTGCTGCAACGTGTTTAGAAAAACAATGCTCACACATGGATTATATATAAAGGCGTGTCAACTCTGAAATCGTCACCCGTCAACAAATTCCCACAATATAAGTTTATAATTCTCGACGTGACACTTCAACTTGCATTTTGGTATTGTTAGAATAATTAAGAAATATAGTTTACAATTCTAGTTTAGGACAGGCAGATTAAGTTTTCTTAATTGTGATTTTCCATTTAGATTATGATTGATTTCTATATAAAGAGTTCTACTCTTATTGTAATGAACACATCAATATTATTTCTATCAGGCGGTATATCATGTGCGTCGGGAATGAGCTTAACTCTACTAGTGTCAGCCATGTGAAGATATTTTAGGTTTTAAGAGAACATAGTGATTTGTAAGCATACATGTTAAGGTTAGTTACATTAAACATGGGAATGCTGTCATGTTTTATTGGGCAAACAAACAAGAAAAGACATGAATTTTACAGTCCATCATTTTCCATCTTGCAGTTGGTTTAGCTGGCATAGACCCTGAAGATCTATTCTCTGTACTGCACCACTCGAACCCGACGATGTTTACCACAACCACATTGTGATCTTCAGGGTCATAACTGAAAGCTGCACAGCACCAAAAACACAATGACACAAGTAATAAACTTATTTATTTATTTTATCAGCAAATGAAAATTTTATTGATGAGAACCAGCTAATGAAGGAAAAAAGCCGGCCGAGAACAACAATAAAACAGAAAGAATGAAACATAACCTATGTGATTTGGTACATGTCCATGTCTTCTTCAAGATTCGGTCGGATGCTAACACGAACAATATGGGTTTGACCACAAACCAGAGAGGATGTTTACTAGAGATTCGGATGAGGTTACAATTTTTTTGACGGTGCCACGGAAAGAAACATAACCTATGTGATTTGTTACACACTGTAAATATCTATGTTGTGAACTGTTAAAAAGGAGAAAGTTACGGATTGTGGTCGGTAATTTGATTTCCCCTTATTAGACGGAACCTTTTATTTAGCATTGCCTGGAACTTCATGATGGCAACATTTCCATCTCAGTCAAATATGCAAAAATTATACAGATTTGAGGACTTTCATTTTCAACCCAGTCCCCATTTTCCCATCTACATTTGCAAACATGTAGACTCATTACCGCAAGTCCTCAAATATGCGAACTTACTGTAGCAGTATGCATATAATAAAAAACATGTTGTAGAAAATGTATTGAATGTGGGTTAAGATGCCACAAATATTAATTATTTGAGTCAAGACATTAAGTGAATAAAGAAGGATGATGCGGTCGCATCAAATGTACGTTTATGATATCTATTACCCCCATTCTAGGTGTTATTTCACCCTTGATGTGT
>JAYMTP010004050.1:0-15709 GCA_036897365.1 Geranium brycei | reverse complement strand
TGCTTATTTTGGGTGGGGGGAAAGCCACATCAGAACCAAACAATCCAAATGGCTCGAGCAAAACCTCTCAGGTATGTTTCCCGTTACCAGAAATCATAAGAGTCTCGTGCCCTGAATCACCATTTCTGTTATTATTGTTTATAATCTATTTTGCATAGTTTATACTTTATACTTGTGATGAAGATCAATATCAAAATCAGGCAGCTTTATGATTCTATTCTGAATGAAATGAGAAGGGAAATGCAGATATGGAGGAGAAGGTGCAAAGTACACTAAAACTGATACAAGAGGAAGGAGATTCATTTGCCAAGAGAGCAGAAATGTACTACAAGAACAGGCCTGAGCTCATTAATTTCGTGCAAGAATCGTATCGATCTTACAGAGCCTTAGCAGAGAGATACGACCACATATCCACTGAGCTACAGAAGGCCAACACGACCCTCGCCTCTGTGTTCCCAGAACAAGTCCAGTTCTCCATGGAGGAAGAAGAAGAGTACAAGAAGCTCAAAGAGGCCAAGAAGCTCCTACAGCCTCCCCAAGAAAATGTCCCCAAAGCTCCGGCCTCAGGCCCCGTTAAGGAGCTCAGGAACATGTTCTCCAACGCGGTCAAGTTCCAGAAGCAAAATGCCAAGAATGCGAGCAGATCATCGGGTTCTGGCGCTGCCAGAGCTCACAAGTCGGGTTTGAGCAAAGAAGACGCGCTTTCAAAGATTGACAAGCTCCAGAAGGAAATCCTCGTTCTCCAGACAGAGAAGGAGTTCTTGAAGAGCTCTTACGAGAACGGAGTCACCAGGTACAACAAGATAGACAAGGAGATCAATGCAATGCAAGAAGAGGTTTTCAACTTGAAAGACGAGTTTGGTGATGGGATGTTCATTGAAGATGAAGACGCTCGCAGTTTGATGTCTTCTGCAGCTCTCAAGTCTTGCCAGGAGGCTCTGGCCAACCTGCAGGATAAGCAGAAGACGGCTCAAGAGGCGAAAGTTGAGCACAAAAGGGTCAAAGCCATTCGAAGAAGGTTCGAGGGTCTGACGAATAAGTTCAGATCCGAAGACAAGCAGCCCGGGGAAGCGAGGAAGAAGCTGAAAAGCAAAGAAAGAAAGGTGAAGCGCCAAGCGAACGAGCACGAGAAGGAAATGGAGACGATGAGAGGGAAGATTAAGGAACATTTTGAGGCCGGTGAGGGTTCATCTCTCACAGTGACAGAAATGGCAGAGAAGATTGATGAGCTTGTGAATAAAGTGATCAGCCTAGAATCTGCAGTTTCTGGTCAGGCTGCTCTTATACGGAGATTAAGAGCCGAAACAGATGGGTTTGAAGCTCAGATTCAAACCTTGGAAGATGACAAGTCAAGCAGCCCCAAGGATTTGAGCAGCAAGCTTGATGAAATGGAGGAGAAGCTCCATGAGATTCAGGATCTAGACCAGAGTGTTCAGGATCAGAACAACAATCTAGAGACGTATTTTACTGAAGCTCATTGCAATCTTGATCATCTTTCTCAGAAACTGAGCAATGTGAAGCCATGTCAAGAGCCAGAGATCTCCTCGCGAGGTCTATCTTTAGAAGTAGAAGAAAAGAAACCCAAAAAATCAAAGGAAGAGTCTGCAGGACAAATAGCTAGTGGTGACAAAGAAGTGAAGAGCACAAAGACGGGCGAGGAGGCCAAGGACAGAAAAGATAACGGGGTTAGTGTTTCTGTAAAAAATCCAAAGAAAACTCTTGATAGACATCTAGCAGATAAAGGTGATGGTATCAGTGCAAAGGCAGAGAGAGCTCAAGATAGCGTTCAAGAAAAAATGGATGGGGACATATTTGTTGATGCAGAAGCACAGGAAGAGGATGGTGAGCCAAACTGGAGACTACTGTTCTTGAAGGGGATGAAAGACAGAGAGAAGACTTTATTGACAGAGTACACAACTGTTCTTCGCAGTTACAAGGAACTCAAGAAGCAGCACGCTGAAGTAGAGAAGAAATCTCAGGACGGCCTCTACGAAACCACATTGCATTTAAGAGAGCTCAAGGCTGCAAATACCATGAAGGACGAAGAGATCAGATCATTACGGCAGAAGCTGAAAGACCTTCAGATGATGTTTAACACCATCAAGGATGGGCGAAGCGAAAGTCATAGCCCCAAATCATTAGGTGAAGTGATGGGCGAGGAAGATGGCGTGAAGTTTGTTTTTGAATCTCATTCAGATAATGCTTCAGCAACCGAAGACAAGTTCAGGGGTGATATCGATGCGCTGCTGGAGGAGAACTTGGATTTCTGGTTAAGATTCAGCACTTCATTTCACCAGTTACAGAAGTTTGAGTCTGAATTTGAAGATTTGAAATCTGATGCATCAAAACTCGAGAAGGAAAAGAAGAATGATGTTAATAATGCAAGGAAGTTTGCTCTGAAAACAGACGCGAGATCAATATACAGGCACCTGAGGGAGATACAGACTGAGCTGAATGTCTGGTTGGAACAAAGTGCTTTGCTGAAAGAAGAATTGCAGTCCAGATCCTCGTCCTTGTGCAACATTCAAGAAGAGATAGACAAGGCATTGAAGGACAGTGCTGAAAATGAAGATTTCAAATTCACAAAGGTTCAAGCTGCAAAGTTCCAGGGCGAGCTCATGAACATGAAGCAAGAGAACAACAAGGTTGCAGATGAACTGCAGGCGGGTTTGGATCATGTGAAGAGTATTCAACTTCGAGTTGAGCAGTGCCTGTCAAGGATGAATGATGAATTTGGGCTTGCGGACAACTCGCACCTAGAGCATAGTGAGAGCAAGGATCGAGTTCCTTTAAGTTCCTTCCTTTTTGGTGCGAAGCCAAAGAAGCAAAAGCAATCTATCTTCTCAGTTGTGGGACCTGCACTCAATAAGAGGTACATCATAAAATAAGGAGTTCAAATGCAGATTCTTGTTTCGCTTGGTCACTTGTATTTGTAAGGCTTACTTCTTTTCTTTATGAGTGGAGTGTTCCATTGTTGAGTGTGCCATTTCTGTACTGTAGACATTATAGTTTGTAGTTAACAGAACATGAAGTCTTTCTGATCATATCATTATCATCTTACTTCATAGTCTGAAACTTCAGCAGCAGCATATACCATCTGAATTCTGACATGACCAAGGTCCTGCCTTTCTTGTTTCAAATTTTCAGTAGAATGATAATGACCTGTTATATAACCGTATAAAGCAGATGCACATTTCAATGAGATGGTGTTATTCAGAAAAAGGTCAGAGCTTTAGTTTAGTAAATGAGGTTTCGCCTTTGATAAAATGACTCAATGCCCTGCTCATCAACAAACCAACATTTCTAGAATTGCGAAGTGGGTTGTAGCAGTAACATAATGAATTAGATAAAAATGACATAACAATTGAATGTTTTGCACAGATTTTTATTGACAATAGAACAGATTCAATAACCTTACACCCAACAGGAACTCATACAAATAGAAATTTTACATGTAAGAAAGCCCTGCTTGTTATTTACTACGTGTGGTATCCTAGTATATGGCTCTTTTATGCACCAAATGATACCTCGGATACAACCTTTGCTCCTCTTCCTTTAGCCATGTAGAGGCCCAAGTGGTGCATGAGGTCCTGCCATAAAGAGAAAGTTAAAGAAAGGAGAATCATATTCAGTATCCAAAACCAGAATGTTTGTGCATCAGTGAATAGACTGGTGGGTCAGTTTGTAGTATTAAGTTGGATTTCTAAAGTTAGGTAATGTATATACAATTTGAGTAGTACGGGATAGAAAAGGAATTATAGTATATGACAAGAGAACAAAGAGAAATAAGAAACCCATATCTGAATTAATTTGCATATGACAAAAATCACTTATTCACCATATTCTTGGATTTTACGGTACTACCAATTCATCATCCACAGAAGCAAATTACACCAGCAGGCCATGTATTATTGTTATGGATTAACACCTACCAATAAGGACAAAACTTAATGTTTTTCATGCATTGGCTGTTGCATAGTACAGCATGGTCCAAACTGATCAAAACAACTAATTCTAGATAGTATATCATGATGACTTGGAAAGGATAATACTTGTTCGTATACACCAAAAACATAGTTTGCTCTATAGATTGCTTACTGCTATGCTGGTATTTGGCACAGAACCAAGATGTAAAATGATCTATATTTGCAAGTACCTGTGGGTGAGCTATAGCATCTTTAATAGTTTTGGCGACATGAACTGGGAGGTCAAAAGTAGCACAACCACGAGAATATACAATCACTTCGTCTAGAGGGGCAAGTAAACCACGATTTCTCATAGACATTGTGGAACCCACAAAGTCCAGTATACATATATCCGTGCAAATCCCCACCACTAGTATCTTCAAGAAAAAACAAACAAAACACATGTCAGACAAGAAACCCGAGAGCCATATCGTAACTAGTTATTTCTTCCACAAATCAAAAGAATGTCATTTCTACAAGATGGGAGATGCTTACAACTTTGATCTGATTATCTCTAACCCAATCTGTAAAAACATTAGAGCCATCTCTCTCAATTGAACCTAGGAAGCCGTCAATGCAATCTTTGTACCTGATCGTAACATTCGGTTCATCCTCAATCCACTCAAGTGCTACACATCAACAGAAAAAGGCACAATTGAACCACCAAGACTGTAACAAACCACCAACAGCAATCACAGAAAATTCTGCAAACGATAAGTTACCAGGAACTAGTTTAGCTTCATCTGTTCCAGCTATACAATGAGGAGGATACGGGTGTTCAGGAACATCAGGATGATGCGAATCAATAAAGGCAAAAACAGGCCATTTCTTCTCACAGAACACCCTAGCAAGCCTCACAGACTCATCAACCATTCCTGAAATTTGCTTGTCGGGCTTTCTTGGCGCCTGCACAATAACACAACACTTCCTTTACAAACCCATTTTGACCCCACAAGAAAATAGCCAAATTGGGTTTGGGATTGAAGTTGATCCCAAATAATAACCAACAACCCAGGATCCAAAATATCGACATCACCCAAAAAAATCATATTTTTATACTACAAAACAACTCTCATGCTGATTTATGAGCATACGAAAAAAAACCGACACAACCCACTAGAACCCAATACACAATAAGTCATATAAAGCTATAAATTGGCAGTAATGGTTTTGATGTAGATTGAGAAATGACCAGATTTCCGGCTCCGACGGTACAGAAGCCATTAACGACGTCGACGATGACGAGGCCGGTGTTGACCTCTCCGGACAGAACCAGCGAGTCTTGTTGAACAGGAAGCTCCTCCGCAAACAGATCAACGGTGTTCAACGACGACACCATTTTCTTCTTCTACTTGCTCCTTTGCAGCGAAGCTTTGAGAGAGATGCGAAAAGGGGATGAATCTGTATTATATTGGTTGGTTGTGAGATAATTAAATTAAATAAATAAAAAAAGAGAGAAAATCACTGATTGACTGAGCGGCCTTTTGGATCGTTAACAAAGTCAAACATGCTACGCGCTTGACAAAAAAGTCACTGTTCAAAACGACGTCGTTATGTAAGGTGAAGTGTCGTTTTGGTCATGGTTAAGATATTCAGATTTGGTATCGAAAATACTTCTTTATTCGACGGCTGAGATTGAGCCGCCACAATCATCGCCGATTATTGATCCCATAGACTTTCTCTCAGCTCGCAACCAAACAGTCCCAATTCGATCGCCGCCGCCGCCATGTGCTACGACCCGCAACGAACCTTCGCCGGAGATGTTCGCTACGGTGCGTCTCTGAGCGTCAACGCGGTGGTTGTGGAGGATCTCCGGGGCCGACTCGCCGACACCGAGGCTTGGCTCGCACACGCCAGGGCACGCGAGGCGGAGCTCGGCCGCCGGCTGGAGGAGATGAGGCGGTCCGTCTCCGTCATGAAGATCCTCGAGTCTTCTGTTTATATGCTTCTTCTTCTTGCTGTATGTTTTTGTCACAAATTCGAGTGCCTTGTGACAGTTATTTTTGTAAAATTAGTTTGTGAAAATTTTAGATCCATGGCTGAAATTAAGTGTCTATGTTTTCACTCACTATTTTTATTGCTTGTTTCTAATTGATTTTGGAATGCTCAACTTCACAGATGGTTTGGGTATTTAGTTGAGCAAATTGAACTGTTAGGGGATTGGTTTGGTGATTTGAAGTTGCATTGTTCTTGACAAAGCTGAATCTTTTGAAGTCACTTTGGTGGATTATGTCATAGTGAGTTGAGATTGAGTAAACAGTTTATGTAAATGTTAAGAGTGTAGTAGAGTGAATGGGTTGCTGGTGGGGTTGAGTTGTTTCTTTGTTTTAGTGCTTAAGGTTATGAACTTATGGTTGTTAATAACGACTAATTGCTACTTCTAGATAAACCTTGTTATGACTGGGAATTAGTCTCAAATTTTGCATGTATTGGATGGGTGATTGTGGTGAATACGGGTTGAAGTTGTGTATATCATATGAACTACACTGTGAAACAATAAGCCAAAACCTTGGCCAAATGTTTCGTAACAAATGATTATAGAAACATTGAATTGGATTGGACTAAATCTTAGTAAAAGTAGAAGTGGAGATGGAAAAATAAACATAGAAAGCAATATACGTACATTTGAGTTATTCTAGAAAGTAGACGGTTTTATCTTGGTCACTTCTGCTAGTTGTCTTATAAGACCTTTATTTCCTTATTAATTACAATTATATTGAAGCACGGCAATGCACCATATAAGGATTTTATAATTTTATCACAGTTAGTATAGGATTTCAATATTTGTTGCTACTTGTCGTCGGTATTATGCCACAATTAATTTGAGTGCTAAATCTTCTTATCAGTGCTCAATTGAATTTGACAATGTTCTTTTTAATCATTGTATACCATGCAATCACCATCATGTGCTTGGAGTTGCCTATAAAATTAGGATAAACTATGTGATAAAATGTATATCATAGAGGGATTCACTAACCCCTTTTATTTTGAATACCTTCTAAGGTGAAACAGCCAGTTGCTTAGTTTATAGTCCACTGTCAAAAACTATATGCAGTCCCTTAGCCTGTTGGTTTTTCGATTGGAAAAATTCTAATCTCCTCTAAGTTGGTAAAATAGCTTGTCTATATGAAATTGAAGTTGGTAGAATTGCTTTGTGATCACTCTAAAAGAGTAGTTTGGTTTTATTTAATCCTCTTGTAAGAATTCATACTTACCTTCATAAAACTACATGGTAATGGACACATTTTAGCAGTAATGAAACATGCATGCACAAGTAGGACTTTGATGTTCATGACTCATTGATTGGGACCAAACATAGATTAACATTTCCCGCTGCTTGTAGTCGATGTTGTAAAAATCCCCAACTTGTCTAATTAGTTCCTGATTAATCCTCTATAATTTCTGATTAATTCTTTAATCTGATTTCTTTTCCAATTAATCCTTAGAAGGCCCTCTCCAACCGACTAGCGTGTAACATTTTTTACAACACTTCCTTGAGTAGATCTTGCTCACCCTATGTCTTGGTTTCTTGTAATGGATTGGAGCCTTAATTTGCTGGTCATAGTTTTCATAACTTTGAAGGGCTAGACTTTCTTTATGATTGTGCAGTGCTTAGTCCTCGCTTACCTGTGACATCTGAATAGCATTGATATTTTTGTGTAACAATTCAGGTAGGTTGGTACTGGTAAGAATTGGAGTATTAGTGTTGCATACATATTCTGTAAGCATGAGTTTGTTTTAGATTGTGAAGTCGCACAGATGATTATTGGCAGTCATGTTTCTCCCAAGAAAGAAAAAGAGAAACAGGGAAGACAAAATTGATGTGTATACAGGTAGGAGGATGTTAGTGGAATAGAGCAGAGTTGGTCTCTGATATGGTGAGAACTGAGAATCAGATTTGCAATAATACATCTTTTTGTACCTTTTTATCCTTTCTTCCTATGTGGAATGTTGGAGCAGTGCAAATAACAATCCAGGAGGTGTCTATTTTGTATTGAATAATACAACAAGAGGAAAAGGAGCTTCAAGCTTCCAATTGGTTTGCTTTTATGCTTTTCACAGAAAGGTGGTCATAGATTTACAACTTCCAATTGGGTTGTGGAATTGCTCTTCCCTTTTCAATTTGGTTTATTCTATTGAAAGGCCACTTCATGGGTCTTGGTTGCTTACAAGTTACTGTTCTTGAGAAATTGAAAGAAGAAAAGGGTCAAAACAATCTTTTTGGGTTGATTTCCAATCTGTCTTGGTTTCAACTTTCAATGAAGCATGCAATGCATCACCATCCTTCAACCTTAAGCAACTAAATATTCATGTGTAATAATTGAGCCCAACCAAAAGCAAACTAATCTCTCCATGGTAATTATGCTACTCATTCAGTCAGGCTTGTGGTGGTTAAGAGTTAAAAACACTAATTGCGACAACAAAATTAGGTAAAGGTTGATTATAGTATTGTTACTTCAGTTATATTTAGTAGGTAAATATAGATTTGTTTTTTTGTTTGAGAGAATATAGATTTGTTGTTGATATAACTATTTGGGTCTTTGACAATCCATAAGTTAATTTGTAATTAGAGTGATGTGATTCTCAAATCTAAAGCAAATATATTTGGATGCAGCCAAAAAGTTGGTGATTAGTTTGAAATGAAAGCAATAGTTGAATGGGATTAATGAAAAATCCAAATGAATCAACCTCACACTAAGTGCTTTCCTTTTCATAATCAAATTCCTCTGGGAAAGGAAGGGAAGGGACCCATTTTGTAGGCTAGTTGGGCTTATCTCCACCACATCATAGCACTGAGTGAACTCACCGAGTCTCTTTTACATGTAACCAAGCACATCATCATAATTTAATTTCTTCTCTTCAGAACTGTTCAATAAGGGTGTTCATGGTGGGTTTGTCATCCACCTACACTAAAGTCTCACTTGCTCGTGTTTATACGCACGTTGAACAGTTCAAACCAATTACTCATTTAATGGGTAGAAATTTTTGTACGATCTTCACACGTCATGTTGCAGGTGGATCGAACGTAATATCGATAAATTTGAGCAAATTTAATGAAAAATATTCAAATTAGTGCAATATTTAACAATATAAATTAAGTCTATCGAAAAAAACAAACTTCATACATAAAATTCTAAATAAATGCAACAGGCTACAAGAATCTGCGGGTGGGTGGGTCTTATATGTTCAACCCGTAACTCGCCCAATATATTGCTTTCATTCGGGTGACGGGCCAAGCATGTCGGCGGGTGGGTCATGGAGCGGTTACAAATTTGGACACATAAATACCAAATATTTAATTTATAAAAACCCATGCTCTGTTTTCCAACGGCCAAAAAGGGTGGTATGGTAATTTAATGAAGTGATAGCAACAATCCAGCGGAAGGTTTCAGTTTCACTCTCTCACATGGTGCTGCTGGTGGTGATGCTGCAAAAATAATCGCCTCCTCCTCTGAATCGCACTCCTAACCATGGAAATTCATTGTTGCTCAGCTTCTACTACGCTCTCTATTGTGTGTAAAAATTATTCCTTTTCTGGGTAAATTCTTTTTGTTCAGAAGAAACTAGAGTGGGATTGCTTTCCTCTTTCAGTTTCATTGCTAGTTTCTGTGCTCTGTTTTCCTGTCAGAGAAGACCCATTTCGGTTCGAGCTCCAATGGAGAAAGGGGCGAGCTCAAAATCACGAGACAAGGCGGAGAGAGGAAAGGGTGGTTCGAGATTTGGGCCTGTGGCGGATCCCAAGATCGAGCCATTCGTGCCCAGAAACGACCACAATCCATGGGAGCTGAGGTCTTGGGCCAAGAAGACTGGGTTCGTCTCCAATTTCTCTGGGGAGACGAGTTCTAGTCTCACCGAGAAGCTCGAAAGAGCTGATTTAGAGAGGAGCGGTGGTGGTGGTGCTCCTGCCGACAGACGAGGAGGGGGGTCATCGCCGAAATTTGAGATAGATCTGGTTCCAGGGCGGACCAGGCCGAACAGAGGGGCCGAGATTGAACAGGTCTCAGGGTCCAGAAATGGATTGCCCAGAAAGGAGAGTGATGGGTCTTTGGGGTTTAGGGCTGAAGACCCTAAGAGACTTGAGGAGGAGCCTTGTTTAGGTGATAAAGAGGAAGATAGAAGAGTTGGTCTAAAGGGAAATGGGTTTGGAGGAAATAGGAATGAAAATGTGAATGAGAGTGATAATGGTAATAGAAATGGTCATGGAGTTCAATCATCTGCAGTTTCTGCTGAGCCCAGAAAAGATGATCACAAAAATGAGGGAGATTTGGAAGTGGGTATGTATGTGGATGGTGTAGAACCAGCTGAGGGAGAGTGGTACAAGCCCTCGGAAGTGAAGCTGGGGATCAGAGATAACCCGGGTTTTGGTTAGTATTGGTTTTTGCTTACAAAGTTGCAATCAGTGTCTTTATTTTGTTGCAATATAAGTAAATTGGTGGTGGTGTGTTCATGAAGTTAAAAAAACTATGGTACTTGTTAGTTGGGGCAGAGGTATTGTTCTATTGTATATGAATTATATTAAGCACGTTGTAGTACTAAACATGCTTGAGAAGAGCTTAGTTAATGCATAGAAACTTTATTGGAGCTTGAGAGTCAAAAACAGGAATGACATTTGAAAAAATCTTGACTTAGTTGAAGACATAGCCTATAGCTGAATGTGGTGCACCAACTTCTATATTTCGCCTGTTATAAGTATAGTTTGAGCCTTTACTTGCGGTTTCTAATCAGAAGCAAATAATTTGTGCTGTTTTTTTGAACATTAATTTGATACTCCTTATTCAAGTTTTCTTATCAATCTAAAGAGATTAGTGTTTTCCTATTTAGTAATATAGGATAATCTGAAAAAATGTGTTAGGGAGAATTTGAAAATGATTGGAATTCAGCTTTCTACGAAATTACTTTTTATTAACTCTTCTCTTGTTTTTCTGAAATGCAGTGTCACTGATTTATTATGCCCTACAACACTATTTATCGTTGGCTGGTTCACTTATATTCATCCCCTTGATCATTGTGCCTGCCATGGGAGGAAGTGATGTAAGTATCTCTTAGAGTGATTCTGTTTGATACGCGTATAGGAAAGTTGGCATTTTCTTATATACTCATCTGTATGTTTGTTTATGATGATAACAGAAGGATACTGCCACAGTGATCTCAACAATGATGTTGGTTTCTGGTGTCACAACAATATTGCACTGTTATTTTGGTACCCGACTTCCACTAGTTCAAGGGAGTTCATTTGTATATTTGGCACCAGCACTGGTTATCATGAATGCCCAAGAGTTTCGCAATCTCACAGAACATGTAAGCTCGGTAAAGCATAGAAGTAATACACACTTTGAGCTTTAATTTCTATTCGCTTTCGCACAAGACTTCGAAATTCAGATTTCAGGAGAAGATTCATGCTTCATAAGAAGTGTACCAATTTTTATATAAAAGTTATAATAGATTATTTTCTACTGTAATTTGCACATGAAAAGAACTGCAGGAATAAACTGGATTTGACTTTAGCTTTTTTCTATTGTCGTCAATAAACATATTTGTAGTTTCTTCTACTTATGCACACAAGATTAATTGCAGAAATTTAGGCACATAATGAGGGAACTGCAAGGGGCTATAATTGTTGGCTCGATATTCCAGACTGTTCTAGGATCAACTGGTTTAATGTCTCTTTTTCTAAGGTAATTCATGTAATTTATCATGTTATTTTTCTTGAGAAATGAAGCCTATTGAACCGCCGTGATGATTAAACTAGTTAATCTGTCGCCTCTGTCTCGGTAATGTAAATTTTATTTTCGTACTATTGTGTGATTATGGGGCAACACATTAGAATATTTTATGCATGCTGAGCATTTTAGCTTCCCATGATTGGTGACATCATGAAATAGTTTATGATCCGAGCAGATTATTGGGGTTTCTCAAGTCTATATTATGCAGTAGATATGTAGCAATAGAAATTTTGAGGGTTGGACGTCCTTTGTACACTACAATTTATTTATGTTGGAACTTGGAACTGAAGAGTTAATTTTATCATGAACTCCCTTATAACTTATAAGGTATCTGCACAAGATGTTACATTTTCCGCATCAGGAAAGTATGTAATTTATTCTTTCTTGCTTATTATAAAAATGTGTTGCAGGTTGATAAACCCTGTTGTGGTTGCACCAACTGTCGCTGCTGTAGGCTTAGCATTTTTTGGCTATGGGTTTCCCCAAGCTGGTAGTTGTGTGGAAATTAGCCTTCCCCAGATATTACTCGTCCTTATTTTCACCCTGGTAAGTGATCTCATAACGAATTTAAAGCTGAAAATACATCAGTGGTAAATTTATATCAATATGCTGAGCTTGTTTAACTATGTATCTGTCTGAATTTTCTATTGCCTCGTTATTTCATTCTCTGTAAGGTTTTCCAAATAGTCACTGATATACTTACATTTGATCTCTTTTTAGTATCTTCGAGGAGTATCTATTTTTGGCAATCGTGTCTTCCGGATATATGCGGTATGTTCCTCACCTTTCAGCTTGTGAATATCTAATATGCACACCTTTTACGTCAGCCTTCCACATCTCTCATATGAGCTTAATAATATAATTGCTACCTCCATTGTGCTTCATGGGAAATTGGCTTTAGAAGAAAACTCTAAATAGTAACAGAGTTTATATCTCACACTTATTCTGAAATCCTCCTGGTTCTAGATTTTGAAGTTTGGAGAGTATAATACTAACGAGTACTTTCAAAACATGGCAGAGAGTATAATACTAACGAGTACTTTCAAAACATGGCAGATCTTTCCTTACATCACTTTTAGTTGATGAAGACCATTGTGAGGAGTTTATCTTTGCAATGTTGACATAATTTCTAGCTTGTGCTTCATGAAAAACTGCCTTTTGTTTTCCAGACAAAAATTAAAATACTATCAAAGCTAATAGCTCACACTTGTATTCTAAAATCCTCCTAGTCCTAGATTTAGAAGTTTGGATAGTATAATAGTGATTATTACTTAAAAAGCATATGCTAGATCTTTCCTTACATTTCTTTTAGCCGCTAAATACTATAATAGGGAGGAGTTTTGTTTTGCAGTGTAAACATAATTTCTGAGTGTCAACATTTGGTTTATTATGGCAGGTTCCCCTAAGTGTGATGATAATATGGACATATGCATTCTTTTTGACAGCTGGCGGAGTATACGATTTCAAAGGTTGCTCAGCAGATATACCCAGTTCAAACATCCTAGTGGATGCATGTATAAAACATGCATATACCATGAAGCATTGCAGAACCGATGTTTCAAATGCATGGAAAACCGCTGCATGGGTCAGAATTCCATACCCTTTACAGTGGGGCATCCCTATCTTCCATTTGAGGACATCCATCATCATGATCTTTGTGTCACTGGTGGCATCAGTAGATTCGGTTCGTATCAAATCAAAGTGTTTTCTATCAATTTATGTAAATTAGGGAACTAAATAAATATAGAGGTAAAGTTCTTACCCTTGATGTGGCAATTTACCCAGGTTGGAACATATCACACCGCTTCCTTAAGAGTCAATGCAAGACCTCCAACTCCAGGGATTGTTAGCAGAGGAATTGCATTGGAGGGGTTGTGCAGCATATTGGCTGGAATTTGGGGTACGGGTACTGGGTCAACATCCCTGGCAGAAAATGTGCATACTATTGATGTAACAAAGGTGGCAAGTCGTAGGGCTGTGGAACTTGGAGCTGTTTTCTTTATCGTATTCTCATTATTCGGTAAGCACCAGTCATCCTATCAACTCAAAAACCCGAGTTCAAATCTTGGTACAGACAGTTAGATTAGGATTTCCCGAATTGTTGCCGATGAAAAAAAAAAGTTACACTAATAGATACATACATTTCATGTCGGGAAACTTTATAGGGAAATGATCAAAGACAACTCATGGTTCCACATTCAGGCGTATCACATGATTCAAATTCACGAAATGTGTACACACAATTGATATACATCAAAACCAATCAGTGTGACTTCTAAACTAAAATTTAGGTTATATGTTAGTACTAAGTGGAAAATGTTTTGAAGATTTCTTCACTTGAATTTTACAGGAAAAGTGGGGGCCATCCTTGCTTCTATACCGCTAGCCTTGGCTGCTTCAGTACTGTGTTTCATGTGGGCTCTCACAGCCGCGTTAGGTCTTGCCACCTTGCAGTATAGTCAAACAGCCAGCTTCAGGAACATTACAATAGTTGGTGTTTCGTTGTTCCTAGGCTTATCCATCCCCGCCTATTTCCAACAGTATCAACCTGAGTCCAGCTTGATATTACCAAGCTACTTTGTTTCTTACGCAGCAGCATCCAGCGGACCAGTCCAAACTGGTAGCAAACAAGTAAGTCGCGCCCGAGCCCATAATTTCTGTACTTAAATATCAGATTTTTTGCAATTTCACAGAGCTGATCTATTGTTAACTTTCTGATTATGGCAGCTTGATTTTGCGATAAATGGACTTGTTTCAATGAACATGGTGGTGACACTGTTGGTGGCGTTCATACTGGATAACACAGTCCCAGGCAGCAGGCAGGAGCGAGGGGTGTACAGATGGTCACATTCTGAAGACATGGCGTCCGATCCCTCTATGCAAGCGGATTATTCCCTGCCAAGAAAAGTTGACAAGTTCTTTTGCTGGGCAAGATGTTTGTGTTGATGCCGATGCAGCCTCCCAGGTCAGAATGAAAATGGATAGTTACTCATACATAGCAATATCAGTATAGGAAGTCTATACTCTGAAACTGAAACTGAAAAGCTTGTTACATTACTCAACTGTGATCAATGATAGTGATGAGTTTCTTGTAGTTGAAACAAAACGAATGACTCCACATTGTTTCAGTATATTTGAATTGTTCTTTGAGAGAAGTGTACAGATATGGTGTTTCATCCTACTTCTCTACTTTCAGTATCAGAGTGGCATGATTTGCAAATCAAGTTGTTTTCTGAATCTAAGGGTATCTGATGTTTGAGCTTTGGTTATTCCGGCTTCGGCGTAATTTTGGTTTTCATATGAAATTATGCTTCATGTTTTCTCGTAATCTAGTTGAACAACCGATGGTGATTATGTATTCTGATCTTCAAAGAAAATTTGTATCCTCGATCTATGGACGCGCACTCAACACATCATTTTATTTCCGAGCTTTAATCTCTCTCGTTATAACACAATTAATACTATAAATGAATTTGAACATGTTGAGACTCTACTGCATAATTCAAAGGTTCAGGCAGTATTTTAAAAATGGTTAATCTCAAATAAATACAATTAAGTTGACACTATTTACATATAGATACACTTAAATTAGATATGGTCAGTAAAGTTTCATTTTGTATTAAGTTAGACAATAGAATTAAATTTTCCTTAGTTTTCGATATAAAATGACAAGAATGTCTCTCACTGTCATTTAAATTTTCAAAAGCATGTTATTTTCTTTCTCTTGTCTCTTCCTCACAGAACCTCCCTCTCATTCTCCAGCCACACCCAATTGTCCGAAATTACAACCATTTTACATTAATTAACCAACGATTATCAGCAAACAGTTTCACAAACCCAAAAGGTGAAAACTATGAAATCACCAATAGTAACCAATTCCTTAACTACCATCTTCAAAACCTAAAACATACTATATCACCATAGATACAATCTTTGTTGTTACTATATTGGTTGGCTTATTTTTTAGGCGCCAAGAAAGATGTCGAGCATCTGGTCAAGGAAGATGTCAAGATGTATGTC
>JAYMTP010004049.1:0-15714 GCA_036897365.1 Geranium brycei | reverse complement strand
TTTTTCAACTTTTACAAAAGTAATTGTGAACTTTTAATTTTGTAAAAAGTGTCTATAAATTTATCATCAATGTTCTAAAAAATGTTAGACTATAGTCGGGTGGGGAGTGTATTATGAGGACTAACCATGCATTAGTTAGGGATTAATCGAAAAATAAATTGGATTCTATGATTAATAAAAAATTACCAGCAGATTAATCGGACGAGTCAGAAACATTTTTAGAACACCGCTTAACATATATATATATATGTAAAAGCGTACATTTTTCCAAAAATAATAAAAATTCTCTTAAAATTAATATTTACAATCATTTTTTTCAATTTGAGTTTGTCGATTTTTTCTCTTGATTCTAAACTTGTGTAGAGTTTAAGCCTCAAGTATGGACATTTACTATAGAAGAAAAAACCCCGCAAACTCTACTTTAAAAATAATTTTTTATTTTAATTGTTGAAATACATTTTAAGGGTATTTTTCAATATTTTTTCATAAATGTACACATTTTGCCGGAATTGTAAGTTTAAAGACACATTTTGCTATTTCTTGCCCTTAGTTAAAAAAATGTGTGTTTCAAGTCTCTTTGAACTATCAATTTCTCTCACACCACATTCCCTTATACACTAATGGTGGGGGATAAAATTGAATGTCTTCACTTATTCTTAAATTTTTAAATGATTGTTACTCGATATAAATAAACTATAATCATTTGTAAATAAAATTTTATCAAGAAGAGGAAAGGCATACATTTTCGAATAGTCCTCTTATCGATTATCTATTAATTATTTTTGAATTACATCATATCTTAAATTTACTCTTTAACCCTTTACCATCAAAACTGAAGTTCAAACTGTTAAACTGTTGCAGTGTCTATTCGAAGACCGATTCTCTGTTAATTAATTTATAGATTCAATTATTATCATATTTGTTGATTGAGTTCTTCTCGACTGAGATTGAGATGGAGATGGGAATGTAGTTGGTGGAGAGCATATTAAAGATGTGATCTTCCATTCCTGATCTGATCCTATTCACAGTAGCAGATGTACCAAATGTGATTAAAGATAATATAAGCACATGGAGAGGAAGTGAGGGACATGCACTCCACTACTCATTGTATTGTAGCATTGCACACTATTCATTTCTATAAGTACATGCATATGTTCATTGTTCACCCACCGTAGCAAAAAGTCAAACCAGTTCCATTAAATTTTCTTTTTAGAAAAATCAATTCATTAAAATCGATATCTGTTGGTACAATCAACACACCTTTAGCCGAGCGTCCACAATACACTGTTCACATTCACAACAAGAACTATCTTTCAAATGTCACCCAAGCTCACTAGAATCACTGCCCAAAACAACACTAACAAACAAACACTCTACGCTAACAAGAAAGAATACTAAAAAAACCCATTGGGAGAGCGAGTAAACCCATTCACCACAAGGTCAAGACACGCAAATTTAGATCGCAAATCCGGAAAGAAAACAGCTGGAAACAAATTCCCCGCCACCCCCACGCCCTCCAACTTCGGATGAACTCGTCGTCGAGCAGAAAAGGCCATCGCTGAGCACCCACCTGACAAACTCGCACGATCACGAGCTACCCGATTCATCGAACTCCTCCCAAACTCGCACGATCTTCTCCGAGAAACACCTCACAAAACCCCACCAATGATTACTAAAAGGATGGTCACCAGAGCGCCTAATCTAGAGACCGCCGACGATCCTAGGGTTTGAAATGCTAAAGAGAGTTTAGAGAGAGAGTCGTTTAGAGAGAGGATATGGGATCAATCGTTAATCAGTTCCATTTAGATACAATCAATAAAATTAGAGATGTTGGATCTGGCGCAGTTGTGCAAATGAGCTCATCCCTGACCCGAGGCCCAGATTCTAATAAACGGCGTCTCACAGAAGGGTTGTGGGGTAGAATAGGATTTCAAAAAATAAAACATCAACTATTTTCAAATAGTGAAAACCGTATTGAAGTTCCTGGTTCTATTCTCAATACAAGTAGGTCTGGTGGCTATTTTGGTTCGATTCGATTCTTTTCAACTAATCGCCGTTTTTGACTTATATGACTCATATTTGAACCCCAACTGACCGGTTCCTTCAAACAAACAACCATTATTGATGGTTGTCAATTTTTCAAACACAACTCGGTCTGATTCTCATGAAGGAGCCGATTCTCGGACAAAATGAACATCCCTAATTAGGAGTGAACATGATCCTGAACTAGTTAGAATCGACCCAACCCGAATCCTTCGAATATATGGGAACCAAACCCACAACCAATACGTGAGAAACGATTCAATTTCAAGTTCAGTTCTGGATGGTTCGATCCTACCCGATTAAAATGGATTAGTGTTTGATCTTGAGTTCATGCTCAATTTGTATACCAAATTTGAGCCAATTTATAGCAAAAAACATCAAGTTTGCAATTATATAAAATAACAACTAAAACTGAACGTTAAGACTTAATTGTTATAATACAATTAAAATATAAAGTTTGCAAACAAAATACAATAAAAGATAAATAATAAACGTGGGTGGACTAGAGGAAGACTCGTGACAACGCGAACCATTTCGGTTCTTGTTGGATAACCGATAGTTTCGAGTTTTGAGGATCATAACCGAACCGGAATTGAATGGATAATTTAAATTCAGACCCAAAACCGAACCATTATCCACCGTTTCAGTTTTCAATTGCGAATCCGATTTGGTTCCCGGTTCAGGACTGGTTCCGGGTCTAAAGTGCCCACCCCCGTCTCTAATTGCCTATATGTCCTAATTCCCGTGTCATGTAAGCCTAAAAACATGGACGAAATGGACATAGCAAAATGACTTCCAACAACTGAATCAAACAACTTATCACTTATTAAGCAAATTAAGGCAATCCTCTAAAGTCTAACCCATTTCTACAACTCAAAATAAAAGATACACACTCACTTATTGATCATCACAACGATTGTTTCCTTCTCCGCAGGGGTGAGGTAGAGCTCTAAACCCCTGCCAAAATCAATCAACTCAATCTTAGGATCTCAATCTTCATTTCAAATACACCTATTGTCTTTGTTCACTCCCCGCAACAAAAACTTTGAAATTTTATAGCACATCATACCATAACATGACATGACACACAATGCTTAATTCAAGGTTTTAAAACTCGAGATGGGAAAGAACTCGAGATGGCGAAAAATAAATGTTATGAGAACTCGGGGAGAAATCAGTAAAAAGATTATAGAACAATTTAATACCATATGTAACATATAAAACTAAAACTTGACTAGGTTTGACCGAGTTGACGAAAACTCAATAAAATTGAACTGTCGAAAACCAGTTTTCATAAAAACGGTACGCGCTAGTCGGGCGGAGATGACCTTCTGGGACTAATCGGAGATTAGTCATGAACTAATCGAAAAATAAGTCGCATTCAAGGATTAATTGGACATGTCATAACACTGCCAATAACGAGTTTTAACGGTGTTCTAAAAACGCTAAATGCTAGTCAGGCGAAGAGGGCCTTCTTGGGACTAATAGGGGACTGGTCGGAAAATAAATTGGATTGAAGGATTAATCGGAATTCTAGAGGATTAATGGGACATATCGGGGATTTTTCAGAACATTGAGTTTTAAACCTCGGCCCAAAAATCGACTTCACCCCGAGAACCCGGAGTTTTAGAACACTGGCCTGATCCAACCCTAGATAAGCAAACATGAACAAACAAAATCATGCACCATTGGAACCAGGAGCTTGAAAGTTGAAACTCAGAGACAAACTCTTATTTCATGTACTCAAGAGTCAAGTGCAAGTAAACACATCAATGCCACCACTTTACAACACAAACACCTAATTCTCCATAACCAACAAAACCAAGTGGCATTTCAAATCCAACATGAAAATATCAGTAGTAGAGACTGTCACTACTGTGTATCAATCAGATGGCTTGTAATTGAATGTAGAAGGCTGTGGAAGCAATAACGGACCTTTCCTCGAATCCTTGTCGTCCAAATGCCTCACCTTCCTCTCTTTGCTGTAGAGCCTGTCAAAATGCTTCACCTACAGACAAAATCAAAACCCAGAAGCTCAAAACCCTAAATTTCACAAAAATGCGATCGATTTGGGGATTTTTCTGATTTGAGATTGAAAATTACCCATGAAGCTCGACAGTTCTGGACAAATTCAGCCCTCGATTTCTTGCAATCGGCGGGGTAGAGGAGGCCTGCGTGGGCGATTTCTGTGGGTTTCTTGCTCGATTGCTTCTCCACGCACGCGTAGAACTCGTCGCGAGCCTTGAAACCCAAATCGATGTTCTAGGTCAAAAATCGAATTTCATAGATCGAGCTAGAGAGAGAAGGGATGAGAGAAATTGGGGACGGACCTTGTAGCAGGCTTTCCTGGCTTGAAGGAGCACGTCGGTGTGGACCTCGTCATTGTTGCTGGATCCGAACGCCATGTTTTTGGAGCAGAAGCTTCTCGTTACAGCTCTCTGTAAATGGCGCGATTTAGGGCTCTTTGTTGGTGCGAAGAAGATGAGTGTGTGATGGGCTTGGCTCGGAATTTGGGCCTTTATGGGCTTCAAGTTGGGCCCAGTGATGCTTTCGGGCTGTTATAGGCTTAATACGTGAAACTCTATGGGTTAGGCTGGTTCATTTTGGGCCAAGAATCGATCCCGAACTGAGATTTGGGCTAAATCATATTCCAAAATTTGAGAACGATGGGTTATAGTTCAATTTTAGGGAAGATTCGGCTACAAATCTTAGAACTCTTAGTATTAATTGGATAAGTTTTCATCAACGGTTATAATTAATTTGCTGATTTAATAGATGAAACAAATAGAAACAATATAATATGCTAGGTCACTTTGGGTCGAGAATCAGTCCTGAACGGCGAATTGGGCTAAACTATAGAAGAACTGAAGACGATGGGTAATATAGTTCGATTTTAGTTATAATTTTACAGTAAACTGTTAAATTATGATTCAGACATATTTTTCATGAATTAAAAATCGTAGTTAATTAAGAAAAACTTAACTAGTTTACTGTATCCCAAAATTTTATTTCGAATGTATGTCTCGTAGTTGTTTAACCTTATTTCAAATCCAAAATTCAGGATATAATTAGTTTTAATTTCACGATGTTTATTTTGGATAAAATATGTACTGAAAACAGAACCAAATAAAAATATATAATTGTATAATTAGCCAAAGAAGAACGCCCAAATAATTAGTTGAGTCTATAGGTTGGGCCCAAAATTAATGTTCTTCAAAATATGAGTTGGTTTGGTTCTAACCAAAAATTCGTCTGGCAATTAGGTCGGCTGTGACGGCCTAATTTAATCCTGAATCTAGTTGACGGTAATTGAGAACTGTTTAATTCGATTCAACTTGATTCTAAATTATACGTACTGATTAATTGAACATGAACACTTTTAATATAATTATATTTAAAAATATATAATATAGTAAAAGAATGCTTATTTGAAACATCTTATTATAATCTCGACAAAGACATTAATAATATTCTAGATGAATGTTAATTTCAAGACAATTTTTTTTTATCATTAAGAATATTCTAGATGAATGTTAATTTCAAGACAATTTTTTTTATTTGATTTGGTTTGGTTATTGCCTTTGGTGCGATTTCAAACTCAACACTATCCTATATGATAAAATATAGTAAGTGTTTTGTACAATAATTGAGGTGGAGGGACATAATTATCGGTCCTTTCTAATATATAGTCACTTTATTTATTCATAATTATTGCTCTCATCACTAGAATCTTCTTAAATCAATTATATGATTCCTTAAATTGGTGCAAAACTTGATGATGTGGATGCCATTATATATTGAATTACTAGTCATATAGTATTGCACATGTAATCTATATTATTGAATTCATTCCTACTTAAACACAATTTGCTAAATTATTCAAAACAAACACAATTTGTTAAAATATATCTCGAATCATTAGTTCTTATTACTTTATTTTTGAAGTTTCCTAACTACTCTCTTTAGAAGGCCAGAAAGTCAATCTATGCAAACTCATAAATCCAACAGAAATAATAACCATTACAAATTATCCTACTTTATATATATATAGAATATTTTATCTAGAATGTGATTGAAATTTATTAAAAAAAATTTCTTGAGAAACTCTGCTATATTAGGCAAGCTAACTGATATCACACCGAACATCTACAACAAAGAACGGTGGGACAAACCCCTCACTATAGTCTCATCAAGAGTTATACAAGGTAAACCTAGCCAGTTCATATCTAGTCGAATTGCAGTTACGGGGAACAAAACCAATAGAAAAAACATTAGAAATATTGTCCAAAGATATTACATCAATCTCGAACAATGTCTCCCTGTTGGCGCTGAAGAAGCATCCTACGATCAATGCAATCCACAACCCCTGACAATTTGATTCTATAGTCACTGGTGTCCAGTTCTTCCCTTTCGCCCACCAAAGAGCTTCCCTAACGCCTACGGCCTCCATTTCAACTAGTTGGAGAACCCTGGTGAAATGCCTACGAAAAGCCCCGAGAATCTGCACCTAAGGTCCACTTTCCATTCGCGAGGTCCAATCCCTATCCACATTCATTTTAAGGTGACCCGGGGGTGGATGAGACCAAATGGTGTTGTGGAAGGCTGATGGAGACGAGGAGCAAGTTACCCCCGACATGGCTAGAAGCTCATGCACCTAAACTCCCTCCAATGCTTGAGAATCATAAGTAACATAAGGGTCATCCTTCAGTAACCATGTATTTTCGAGTATCAATAGGTCTCCCAACCCAATACTTCTACACGATCCTTCCTTAATAAGATGTTTGAGGGTGGTACTTAGCCTTTAGGATACTAGCTAAAAAGGAGTTCAGTCTCGTTAGAAGGCACCAAGCTTGCTTCCTCAATAATGCTAGATTAAACTCCCTAAGATTTAAAAATTTCATGCCCCCGAGTCCTTGTGTTTACACAACTCCAACCACTTACTTATTAAGCACCCTCCCAATGTCATCGTACATCCCTTTTGGAATTGAAAATTTTGCATTGCATAATTAGGAAGGGATTGAAGGATTTATTTAAGGGAAATGACAGTTTACTACACATAACTATACCACTTTGACAATTTGGTACTATAATTATTTTTTTTCTTTTTTAGTTCCTTAACTATCAGTTTGGAACAACATACCTCTAAAATACCTCTGGTTGAAAATAAACAAAAATTTTTTAGGAAAGTTTAAAAGGAAGAAAAGAAAACCATGTCTAGACCACACCTCCAACCATATATTTCACACATTTATTATTATTAATATTATTTTTAATCTTTTTTTTTTGTTTTTTTCAACCAGGGTAGTTTGGGTATTTCAGGGGTAGGTAGTCCCGAAGTGATAGTTAGGGTACTGAAAAGAGAAAAAATTGTTGAAGTACCAAAGTGTCAAAATGGTATGGTTAGGTGTAGTAAAATGTCATTGTTCTTATAATCCATTGATTTAATCATAACTTCTCTACATGCCGACGAGAGGAATCTATCCTCATGACAATCTTTTCCTTAACAAAAGCCATGGCTCTCAGCTTTTTCCTGCCGATCATATTTGGGAGGCCGAAATAAATAGAGGGTTCTGAATTCTCCCTGAAATTAAGCTTGCTTAAGATGCCACTTCTGCAACCTGGATTAGGGTTCAGAATAAAAAAAGACCGATAACTTGCTCTGGTTAATCATTTGACCTGATGCTCTTTCGTAAATAGACAAGATGAGTTTTACTTTGTCAGCCTCCATAATGGTGGCCTTGCGAAATAGGTAGCTCTTATTTGCGAACAATAAATGGGAGATTATTGGAGCTCCCCTTGAAACCTGAACTCCCCGAAGTTTGTTCATCTTTGAGGAGGATTCTATGAGTAAAGAGAAGAGTAAATAGAGCCGCTCTGTACATGTAAGAAAAAGATAGGGAGATAGGGGATCTCCTTGTTCGAGGCCTATTGTTGGTCCGTGAATGGGAACATAAGGCCCGGAGGTTGTGACCGTGTAGTAACCGCAGTGATGCAACTTCTGATAAGATTAACTTACTTTGGGCAATACCCAATCACTTTCATTATCTACAAATGGTAGGGCCACTCCACTCGATCATATGTCTTGCTCATGTCGAGCTTCAGGGCCAACATCTCTTTTTCTTCCGTTGTTTTCCTGTGGATATGGTTTAACACCTCAAAAACAATGAAATTATTAGAAATAAGCCATCCTGACACAAATGCACTTTGAAAAGACGAAATTATAAAATCAAGAAAAGTGCACTTTGAAAAGACGAAATTATAAGATCAAGAAAAGTCTTGAGCCTGTTGACCATCACATTTGAAATTATTTTAGATATTACGTTATAGAGGGAAATTGGCTTGTAATCCGCCATGGTCTTAGACACCATTTTTTTTTGGGGATGAGGGCGATAAAAGCCTCATTGATACCCTGGGGAAGAATATCCGATTGTAAGAACCTTTATATTTTTAAATATTTATAATGAGATATGAAAATGTTCAATATTTAAAGCTCATCTCCGAATATACTTTATAGCTTTAATATATTTTGAAAAAAGTATGGAATCAAACCTATCCAGATCGAATCTTTCAAGTCCTCAATCATTAAAACCATACTCGAAACTTCTATGGGAGGAAATGGTTTGTATCTAACTGTTTTTTCAGTTCGATTCCTACCTCTACTTGGTTGGAATAAATATTTTTTACTTTTAATTTACACTCGATTTTTAAGTCGGATTAAACAAATTTTGGCTTGATTTACAGCAAAAGCACTGAATTTTCAATGTTAAAAATACTTACAAAATCTAAATATTAAGATTAATTTATTAGAACACAATGAAAATATGAAGTTTGGACAAAAAGTGGACACTTGGCTATGCAAACTTGTTAAGGATTATTTATTCCTTTTGAATTTTGAAAACCAAAATCATATTAGAATGTAATAATTTTCCCATCAAATGCATAAACTAAACTAAACTATTAATTACAGTTTCAATTTTTCAATGTCAAAACAAATTCAACTATCAGTTCAAAATAATTACGTGTCTAAAATGTCTCCCTCAACAAAAGTAACCATAACCAAATATTTGATAATGAATTTAAAATACTAGATTATAGTTAAGTTGGAGACTATGATTGAATGAAACATGTTTATCGTAATCATAATAATTGATTAAAGTAAAAAAAACATTACTTTAAATATTCATTTGATTAAATATGATGCTAATTTAATAAAAATAGGCGTCGTTATCCTGTCTCCAATAGTTGACGCAGTCCCATCCAACCGGCAAGAGAGGACCCACCACGACGACAAGAGATTCAATCCAACGGCCACGATTCAATCACTCCATCTAGAGGGTCAAATCAGGACCGTATGTTCTGTTCCCCAAAGTCAATTCCTCACCACAAAGGCCCAAAATGCGAAACAGCCAATCACAGCTCGACACACAAAAACCCATTTCGATCCATTCTCGTCCTCTCTCTCTCTCTCTGCTTTGTCCTGTTTCTTCCCAAAACCAACCCAAAAAAGAAAAGAGAAAAAATAAAAAGCATCAGATTCAGAACCAGTACTCTTCTGCGCCATTATCGTCCTCACGATTTCTCTATTTATGTCTCTATCTCTTCAGATTCCACTAGGGTTTATGTGAGGTAAAGCCAGGGGGGCTTGTTATGGGTGCAGGAGAACAGTGCATGCATAGTGTTTGTGAAAATGCCTCAAAGAGAGTGAGCTTTGTGAAAATGAGATATGGGTTTTGATTTTTATTGGGTTTCTCTTAATTATTAGCCCTAATTCTGGTCTTGGTGGTTGTGGGACTGTGATGGGCATGTGGGTTTTGTTGCTTTTTGCAAATTAATGGTGTTTTTCAGATCTGACTGAGCTCAGCTCTCTCATCAATATGGGTAGTTGCCATTTTTGGCTACTTGTTGTGTTTTTGGGTTTCTTTGTTGTGACTTGTGGCTAAGCTATACATATAATATATGTCTATAATATACATGACATACAATAAATTGGAGGAAGGAGGAAGAGGAGAGAAGCTAGAGTGACAGAAGAGAGTGAGCACATGCAGGCAATTTTATGATACACCATTCCTTTGCTGGTGCGTGCTCACTTCTCTTTCTGTCATTCCATTGTTACAGTGCTTCTTCTTCTCTCTCTCTCACACATCTCTTCCCATTAGTACTGTACAATCCACAGGTGTGTGGTCTCTTTGCTCACCAGGTGTTTTCAGGCACATCTCCTTTTCTCTACTCTTCTCAGAGCAGATGTGTCTGTCTTATCTTCATAAATTTGTACAGATGTGTTTCCCTTTTGGTTCATTACTCATGACCTCCTGCTGAGAAGTGACACATCAATGGCTCTGTGAGAACTGCTGCAGAGCACAGAGCAAAGCTTGACCAAACAAACCCATATTTTCTTTTCATCATCACCTCCTTATCTAAACAGTCATAAATTTGTGGCATGAATGAACTTAATGGTACTGTATTTGATGTGCTATGTGATATATTTTATTTATATATCTTGATTTTAACAATGAGAATGTTATGGTTAATTTCTTGTTAACATCATTTGTCAGTTGATAAACTATGCCCTTATTAGCCTGTTTCATGTACTATTTTCTGATTTTATATGGTACTCTGCATTAAAATACAATAAAAAGTTTCAATCTTTGAGATGAGTGATGATGGGGGAAGCTTGAAAGCTCTACTTTTGATGGTCCTCTCCTCTCCAAAATCCATTTTTTGTGGTGGGTTTTCAAGGTACATCTCCTCACTGCTCATATTCTGAACTGAAAAACTGTTTTTTTGTACCTCTAAAAAATTCTTGATTTCATGTCCCTCTATTCTTCTTCTCTGGAACCCTTGCAGGGAAGGGATTTTTGGGTCCTTCAGAATCTCAGATGCAGATTTTTGGGTAATTTCTTCCCTTTCCTCTTCCTCTTCACCTTCCCTAAACAGCTAAACTCCAAAAAGGGGTTTTCAGAGAGAGACCAATTCAGAACCCTAATTTTGCTCTGGGTGTATTGTGATATGTCATTGGGCTTGGTTTAATGGGTTTGGTTATGTTTTGTGTTTCTGGGTTTTGGATTTGGGTCAAGGAATAGGGTGAAACCTTGCAATTCCAGCAAAAACCAAAGATAGAGTGAATCAGCAAAATAGCAACTTCATTTTCCAGGTATATCCTCACCCTGATATTTCTATATTTATTTTCCTTTTCTCCTTTGAATTCTTGTTATATATTTATAGCAATTAATTTTGATTTTAATTGTTTTATGAGACTGGACTTTTTTCTCCTTCAGGTAACAACCTTTCTTTTTATTATATTCTTCTTATTTTTATTATTTTGATTTGCTGATTGCTTTATATGTTTTCTATTTGATTTTTCTGTGAGAAACTGTTATTTTCAGTGCCATGTGTTTGGCTGTTATTTATATATACACACAGTACTCTGCATTAAACTACTATATACAAATTAAGAATTTGCAATCTAATTTGCCAATATTGTGTTTATTTTTTGTTTGCTCTTTTTCTACCTTGTTTTCTATATATTGGTATATGTATGCTATTTTATTTTATTTTATTTCTAGTCTGGGTAAACATTATTTTAGAGTTATTTTATCATGTTTATAGCATATGCTGATTTGGAATCATTGATGAAAGTAAAAACTTATAGTTTCTTCTAATTGATTTGACTAAGTCATGATGTTATAAGATACATTATTTCTTGCTCAAACAATTGTGTAGAGGGGATAATTATGATTCTATATTTACATATATACTGATTGATGAACATAATACACTATTTTGGTTTCTATAAATTAAGGCAAAATTTTGAGGGTTTTTGATGATTATTACCAGTTGCATATTGTGTTTGGTTTCAATTTGCATTTTCATTAGCATATACAATCTTGCTTTAACACTTATAGATGGAGAAATTGTGGTTCTATATATACATAGGATTATAATGAACTACTTGTGAAATGCTCCGATCCAGGTATAAGCTTGTTGGTTTTAATGTTCAAAATTGCGATTAGGTTGTTGATAAAAATTAAAGGATGTATACTTTTATCCAATATTAACAAATTGTTTATGGACCATCTTCAGTATATATATATGCTCCCAACCATGTCGGTTTTAGATATTAATACGGGGATAAAAAAACTATGAAAACTGGTGTTTAAGGAAGAGCTCTTGAGATAATTAAGGTATACATATGTATGGTCTGAAAATTAGTCTCTTTGAAGATTATGATCTGTGACAAAATTCGGTACTGTGTTATTCTTATTTGTTGCTACTAATTGGTCTTGCTGCTCACAATTTGGCTTATGGGTTTGCCTATTTGCATCTGATATGTGGAGATTTTGGCTGTTCTTTGTTATCAAACACCGAGTTTTAGAAGAAAAGCCATCGTTGAATTCAATCAGTTTTTGAACACCAAACCCCATAGCCACTAATAACAAGCCGTAGGGCAGGTTTTGGAAATTTGATTTTTAGTCTATGGCAATATAACTTTTTCACTTTTGTAACACATTTTCCATCCACATTCTAATGCCGTGGAAAACAAAGTTGAATGTAGTGTAGCCAAGTGAAAATTGTGTTTTATTTAGGGATAGTTATATGCCATTTTCCCTATATATATGCATGTTACTCTTTTTTGTGATCGACCACTTTTTTATTATTATGACAAGAACATACATTTTATGACAATACACTTCTCTTAATTAACACTTTCTTCTTTCTCACAACAGGCCATCATGGTTTTGATGGCAAGACAACAAAATCATGATTTTTTTGGGGTGAACCTATGATAATGTAAACTCGGGTTATGTCTTCATAAAGGACGTTGGAGCACCTTCGGGAAGGAAAATGACTTGTAAGGCTAATGTTTCATCTTGATCATGTATTAGAGAGGAGAACACTAATAATAGTGAAGTAGAGGCATTGCTCCAAATGATGATTTGATAATCTGAAATGTAGCTGCTATGGATTCAAATTATGGTGTTGTTCACCAGCAAAACACACGTTCAGGTGAGGAACTTTTGTGTTTGAAAGGAACCTGCAGAATGGAAAATCTATGCATATAATTGTAAATGGTTTTGGTATAAAGCCCTTGAACTCCAATGCTTTCGTATCTGATTTCCTTTTGAAATGCATTGTATTAATGTGTTGTGAATATATCATTATCCCCATCCGCGTGTTCGAGCAGATGATTCGCTAAGATTCAAGAACTGGTCCTCTTTGGATCAGCCTATATGGGTGTTCTTGACTTGTGTTTAAGGAGGAACAATTAGGATGAAATGGGTTTGGAGCTTTAGGTTGATGGTTGGGTAAAGAAAGGTTGTAGGGTATACACCATCCCTACATATTAGGTTTGAGGAGCAAGTGAGAATAGTACATGGAATATTGTAAAAATTACTAACTTGTGCGATTTATTTATTAATCCTCGGCTAAGTTTCAATTAGTCTCTCAGTGCATAACGTATTCACAACTGAGTACATGACATTGTTTTGGACATATGATTGACCCTACCTTACAATTTCATTTCCTGCAGCCATCACATGCCAATGCTTTTTTTGTAGGATTCTCCAATGGTTTCTCATTTCATGAATAAAACCACATCCATTCAAATAATTTTTCAATGTCTTTCCCGAATATTCTCTTTGAGATTTTTTCAATGTCTTTTTTAAGTATTCTCTCGGTATGGGGTACATTCGTCTACAATCGGTTGTAATCTGAACGTTTTACAGCCATTAGATCAGTAACGTTTAAACACTCGAATTTGGTTTTTAGCGAAAAGATTGTCAAAATATTCATTTAATGTCTTTTGACTCATTGTATAAAGAATTTGTATCTTACTAAGGAGGGGCACTTGGGAAATCTAAGCACACATAATTAGAGTGCACTTTTAACCTAAAATTCTAGCTTTTAGGTATTAAATCTAATGTTTATATAAACTCTTTCTTAATTTCGTTATAAATCGACGTGTGACTTTAGACTCACACATTGATTTAACAGTGACGTTCCATTCTACTCACCTAGACTTCTTTAGACACCACCTCAAGGCTAGGAGTGTTTTTTCCCATTATTTTGACATCAAATTCTCTATTTTAATAAATACTTATTTAACTGTCGATAAAATTAATCCATAATCATATGACTAGGGAGTCACGAATAGTGATTTGTCTGAAAATATTTGTATTATACTTACAATGACTTATAATTTCACGTTTTTGAAGGTATGATTTAACACTAACAAAATTGATCAGTGACAATCTCACAGTAACATTGACTTCTCTAACATAAGAAAATCATTTGCCTTTTATATTTTAAAATAAATTATGTTGAATTTTGATCTAGAAAGACAAATTTACCTATTGAAAACATTATTATAAGCTCACTCATAAAACATTTTTGTCTTCTCCTTGACCTCCTGATAATCATCATTACTAAGCTCATTAATCCTCAATCTCACCTTTAATTAAAACATTATCCACAACCATTAAATCAACAACCAATATGGGCCCCACCACATTGTCCCTTTTCCATCTTATTTTCTATATATTTTTCCCACATTGAGTCTGCCTCTCACTTACTCACTCACTTTTCTCAATCAGGCAATCACTGAAATTTGAAGGTTTCAAGCTCATCAAGATGTGTTCATGCCTTCACCTTTTAATGGGTATAGTTTGATTCAACTTTCTGGTTTTGTTCCTCAAGTTTCAATCTTTTTCTTCAATTTGTGTTCATTTGCTGTATTATTTAGATGGGTATAAGTTTATTTTGAGTTTGGAGCTTCCAATTTTAGTTTTGGACCTCTGATTTGGGTTTTGGGTTCATATTGTTGGGAAAATGGTTGTATTTGAAGATGGGTTCAGCTTTATTGTTTGTATTTTTGTTGGGTGAAATTGAAACATTTAATTTTCAATCTGTTCTTGTTTAGGTTTGCCCAAATAGTTATATTTTGCTTCAGAAGGAAAATTTCTCTGTTGATATTTCTGAAGTAGACATTATTGTTAGGAAATTTTATTTTAGAATTTGGGGAAATTACTTGCATTAGAATGTTTTGTATTTTTTTTTTATCGGCAAATTGTATCAAGATTTGGGCTCGACTATGCTATGATGAAGCAAAACAACACCAAACTGGTGATTCTTAAGAGAATTTAAGATTATTGTATCAATAGTGGGATCAAGACACACCCTTATGTAGAAGGGGGCCCAATATTGCCACTTAACTCCGGGAGAGAGAGGTCCAACAGAAGTTAAAAACAAAGACGAGATACCGTAGCATGACTCGAACCCATGACCTTTGCACCTAAGTTCAAGTGTTTAACCAATTGGTTAAGCAAGTGTTAGTATATTTTGTATTATTGAGTAAAATCCTCAAGATTCACAGGGAAGCCTACTATTTTTCCCTAATGGGGTTGACCTTTAGAAGCTATTGTTTTCAAGGGATTAAGAACATTTAATTAGTTAACTTTAGGGATAATTCCACACAATACCTGTCAATCAGGGTAAATTAGGGTTAGTATTACGCTAGACCTGCTAGTATTATGGAAGGCCCATTAGGATTTAGGTTTAGGTATTAGGGTTTTCTATTAGTATTATGTTTCCTAGCTTGGTTTATATTTCTATTGTTCCCTATATAAAGGAACCTCCTCTATGTAATTCACAAGCAAGCAAATTGCAATCAAATAC
>JAYMTP010004048.1:0-15718 GCA_036897365.1 Geranium brycei | reverse complement strand
TAGCTTGTCGGGTTAGTCGGGTTCGGGTGTATCGGGTATCGGGTCAGTTGGGTACTGGGTTAGTCGGGTTGGGTGTCGGTCGGGTAAGTCGGGTAACCGGGTAAAATGGACAGCCCTAATTCGAGCAACGAATGCAAGGAGAAAGTTTTGGTTGAGAATGCAGATCAGACCCGGGTACGGGCTAAACCGGTGCAAGGCCCAATTCTGAAACGATTTCAGCCCATATGAAGTCCTACAAGCCCAATCAGTTGAAGCATCTCGTTAAAGCCTCGAAGGGGCTGCTACTTCAGGGCAGCGTCGTCTCTGCGAATGTGAATCTGTGAGTGAGCACTTCTCAATTCTCGCGAAGCTTTGGTCCGTGGAAGATGTGGGCAAGTGCAGAAGGAGGAGCTCCAGAGGTCACTCTGGAGACTTCCATGGGCTCTTTCACCGTTGAGGTATGATTTTCTCTTTTCCGTTTGGTTCCTCGGAAAACGAAAGCCAAATGAGTTTTTTCTTTTGTTTTACATGTTCGAATAGCGGGATACAGTAGGGAAATTAGTTGTGGTGTGATCAATTGAGTTGGAATGTTAATGTAAAAATTTAATTTTGTTATTTTTCCATGATTTTTTCTCGGTAAACAAACAGAAAATTAGCCAGAATGGTTTTTTGTTGCTTATATTCACAGCTATACTACAAGCATGCGCCTAGAACTTGCAGGAACTTCATTGAACTGTCCCGTAGAGGTTACTACGACAATGTCAAGTTCCATAGAATCATCAAGGTGCTCCTGCTTTCTCTTGCATGTATCTGATTGTGTATATATTCAATTGGCAATTGTGTTTCGGCGTTCATATGTATTCAAGTTCAAAAGAATCATCATGCTTATTTTTTGGTTAGGATTTTATGGTGCAAGGTGGCGATCCAACTGGGACGGGAAGGGGCGGGGAATCAATCTATGGGTTTGTGTTCTTTTTTCAATTTAATTTGATTTCTTTGCAATGATTGAAAATACTACAAAAAAATGTATTAAATTCAGGTAAGGAATTGGATAGTTGATATTCTAGTTGAGTGTTTATGAGAGATCACTAATTGACTTCTCTAATGACGGAACTCAGTTCGAAGTTTGAGGATGAGGTAAAACCGGAGTTGAAGCATACTGGAGCTGGTATTCTATCCATGGCTAATGCTGGTCCAAATACAAATGGAAGTCAGTTCTTTATTACCCTGTCGCCTACTCCCTCACTGGATGGTAATAGTTTCATTCTCTGCTGGTCTCATCTTGCTCATATGCATTATAGTACTTAGTTTGAAACATTGTAATATACTGAGCCCTCCACCCACAACACATTATGATCACCAGTATTCTAGATGAAAAACACAGTTACACGTGATTATAGGAACATAGTAATAAAATTGTAGGATAATGCCATAACCCACTCCCCTACTTCTATATTTTGTGTACTGATCTTTGAGCTCTAGTTTGTTGACTGATAGAACATATCTTAAGAAAAACCAAGTGATGAAGTTGAAGATGGCTGCTCCTAGCCATCTCTTGATCTCAATTTTCCCGGAGACCTTTACACTATTGCTTTGCTATTACATGTATAGTCCATATATTCACTGGGAGTATCTTAATCTAGCTATTAGGATGCACTGAGAATGAAAAAAAAATTATTTGTGTATTTGTCTGGGCCCACTAGAACTAGGTTGCGCGTGCGGATATAACTGAACACTAAATTGTTAGTTGCTCATAAAATGTGTCTTGAGTTGTAGTTTATAGCAGTTTGTTATACACCACAAAGCTCTTAGCATATCTTAGATGCAAAAATATAGGTCTTTTGCAAACAAATATTACTCTTGCAGTCCTTACCACCCTCATCTTCACAGCCTTTGCCTTTCTGATGTGTGTTTTGGAGTAATTTGCTCCCAAACTATATTTTATGCCATGAAAGACGTGCCACTCTCTAGCTAGTAGCTACTAGTAGTGAAACTCTCCAAGTAGCACTCCATCATCTGCACAGCTAGAAATTTTTATCCACATTTTGTTTAGCATTTTATATGGCATTATGCATTTACTCAAACTGTTTCATTATGAATAGTTTGTTAACACGATGGCATATTTGGCTGTCTTTGTTCTTTTTCAGTATATCTATAATGTTCATGGGGTGTACCTTTATTCTGCTGACCCTCATAGCTTGAGAAGACTTATTGTTATTTTGTAGTAACACACATTTGAATAATGTTTCTGTATTCAGGTAAGCACACGATATTTGGAAGAGTGAGTAAAGGAATGGAAATTATCAAAAGGCTTGGTAGCGTCCAAACCGATAATAGTGATAGGTATGGACTTTAAATACTCTTGAGCAACGCTGTGTGCATTGGTATATTTCGACCTGGAATATACATTTTTGTCGCCATCACTGAACAGTGATACTATTAATTTCACTAAATTATCTTACCATTAACCAACCAGCCATCATTGTCTTTTGAACTGCAACCATCTCCTTTCGTAGTTCATTATCATTGACTGGCATGGCAAAAATGCCATGTCATCAGTCATCCTTTAGCCATTTCCACACCTTCATCATTAACACTGCTTTACATTCACCGCAAATAATATCTCGGCCATTTCATGTCTCCAATACAGTGCCAAATATCCCTTATCTATCAATTATGCAAATATGTTTATTCCCATGTGTAGTTTCATCAGATAATTTTGGACTCATGAGCTTTTTACATACTGCGACAGACCCATCCATGACGTGAAGATTCTGCGGACTGCAGTGAAAGATTGATGAAGCTGTTGTCAGAATGAGTAGATGTTCTATTCCAGATATGGCTCTACCATCCACCCAAGTCTCTTGGAAAATCTGATGTAAAACAATGAGAACCTGTCAAGACATTTAATCATTTTAGCTGGACTTTTGGTGCTCCTTTTTCTCAAACTTGGGTTGGGCATTTGGTTCTTATAAACACCAAAGACAGTCTCCGAACGTCGAGTGCACTGTAGCAATTCTGCAAATGTGGATACCTGGAAGTAATAAACATTTGCACATTGCATCACTTAATTGGTAACCAGTTTGGGAATGAAAAACACATGCATCTAGAGTTTCTTTCCTTGGCTCAATGTTATAGCTATCTTGGCACTCGTTGAGTCTTGAGACAATAGTTTAGTCTTTTGGGTTTGGTCGGAATATAATGTGTCATAATCATGCATGATTACATGCGGCCAAGCATGGTGTCCGGTATGATTACATGTATTCCAAAATAGTGTTTGTAATAATTTGTAAGGCCGAGAATAGTAAAAGTTGTGATTGCTAGAGTCTAACTATGGTAAGAGTGAGTTATTATTTTGAATAGTAAAGATTGTCTACTATTGCAAAGGTCATTTGAATAGTAAGGGTCACTTACGAACCTTTGTAATGGTAAGTGACCCTTGCTATTTAAGTGACATTTGCAATAGTAGATGATTTGCTATTTAGAATAGTGATTCTTACTATTCTTGAACTCTAGCAATTGCGGACATAATTATTACGGGCAGTATTTTTAAACACATAATCATGCCGAACGCTATGTTTGGACACATGATTATGACACATTGAATTCTGAGGCTGAAATAAAGTCTTCCCAGGACACAGGGAAAAGAAGTGCAAGATTGGGCATTCTCAAGAAACTATAATTTACAAACCATAATAAAAGTAATTCTGGGGAAATGGATGCAATACAGATCCTATTTTATCAATTCTGCTATACTTCTCTCTCTCTATCACTGACTAGATCAAATTACAGTCTTCGTCAACGCATTCTTTTCCCCAAAAAAATGAAAAGTAATTCCAAGGGCTTCAATTCCAATGGACACAACTACAATCATCATACATTATGAGAAGCTTCATTCCACGTTGACTTCACTGAAATCAAGATCTAGGTCAACTTCCCGGAATTCGTTTGAAGCAAGTCAACTCCATTTTCTTCACTGGATGAGACTGGATTAAAACCATTAACTTTCATATATCCAGGACCAGGAGGTTCTGTATTTCTTGTTGTTTTGCAAACTTCTGTCACTGGCTCTTCAGCCACCTGCTGTTGTAGCTCCTCCATGCGTCTTAGAGATGGCACGTCACCTTTACAGTACCTACTCCACATGTTCCGATATGATGACTCCAATCCGAGTATAAAATTTGGTCCATCACAGACAGGCGACCGAGACATCTGCTCTCGAAGACACATCCTCAACTTTGCAAGAGCTGTAACATCAGAAGCCAACTGCAATCCAAGCTGGACATATTCATCCTCATTTCTGGCAACTAGATGTCCTAATCCTGCTCGCAAATACCGAATCATCAACTTGGTATGGAAACAAAATAAAGTAAAATATAACATAATATAGATAACGTGAAAAGGTAACAAACATACTAAACTAACACAACCCAACCCAACCATGTTGACATGTACTCAAACAGGTAGCATTCTGCATTCGTATTTTCCATTTTAGTTTAATAGCATTCAGCAATGCGGAGATAACCATAGCAAAAGTTCAGCATCATCAATTAGTCAACAGAAGCATTTTCTGCCCAGAGGTTGATTCCATTTCAATCTCAAGAAAAAGTAATTTGCCTCCAACTGAAAAATGTTGCCAGATGATGCTAACCAAATGTAAGAGACGAGAAAGAACTCTTTTCCAGAAACTGCAAATTGTTTTCTAGAAAAAAGCAGAGCATTGCCTCTACCCTTTCTCCTTATCCGCCAGCAGTAACATAAAAAAGGCATACTATTATGTTGACTTTCCTTACCATGTCAGTTTCTATTTGTTGAAGAAACCAACCGATCGAGAATGTAACATACGAACATGATGGAATATAAAACAAGATATACTCAACGAGTGATACGGTCCTGGGTTTGTGGATCGAGTTATGGCGTGGATTGGATAGGATAAGTGAGCTCGTTAACAAGAGAACTCTAATCTCAATTTAGAATTAGTTAGAGATAACTCAAGGCCTCAAGATCTCTAGGGTTTATAGCCTGCTTGAACCCTAAACCAAATTAACAATAATACAAATACTAAAAGGTTGTAATTATCCCAACACTACTTGAGCCCTAAGCGGAATAGGATTCATATAAGAGGGGAAACCTCGTTTCATGCATGAATGATAAAAAATGTAAATTTTAGTTTCTATTTTACCCAGAAATCGAGAACCAAGTTTGACTTTCTACCTTGATTACTCGATACTGGATGAACCAAGTTGTATCCCTACTGTATATCTACCACATTCAAGATACAGAAGAATAGTGATGGCAAGAGGTCACAGTTCCTCACCAACTTTGCTGAGAAGACTGACACCAACATTATGAGCATGCACTGAACCAGCCATGGTCACACATGGAACTCCCATGTATAAGGATTCGCATGTTGTAGTTGTTCCAGCATATGGGAAGGTATCCAAGCTACGCAAAGAAACAAAGTTAGCCTCCTCAATGAAATGGCATATGAAGAGACTGAAAAGCGAACAAAAAACAAAGTTTTCAAAGACATCTGACTTCTGCATTGGAAATTTCGAAACATATAACATGGCAGCCCTTGGCATGTTCAATAAAGGCACCATATTGAAGTGTATGTCTGAAAAATATAATGTCTGCACCTTCTCACAATTAAGGCATTGCAAAAGATGTCAGAAATTTCCCTGGTACATATTAATTAGAAAATATAACAAAAAACTTCCAATTGTCCACGCTGAAGAAGAAACAAAAAGTGGAGGAAATGGAGCCAAGATTGTACCTGATGTCCATAAGAGCATATGATTGCATGTGATCATGGTTAAGAAGAATGAGAGGCAAAAGATCAACACGTAGTGATTCCAACCCCATCTGCTCCAATGTTGAAAGGAATTTTTGCCTTACGCTCTCACAACCAAAAGGCTTGCATTTTACTACAAGTCTGGAGTTTGGAACAGCACATAGTATCCTTGCCCAAACTTGTAATACTTTTGGTGTTATCTGATAAAGAATAAAGAAATCAGAAATGATCATAACAAACCCGATTAAATGTTAGTAAGCAAATGCACAATGTTTCAACTTTCCAGAAAGTCTAAAATTCAATATGATACCTTTGCTAGATTGTTAAAGCTACCAAATGTAATGAAACCATTGGAAAGAGCAGGAGTTGGGGAAACAGGACCAGCCTCCGGGGATGGTGTGTAACAAAGAAAGCACTCTGGCAGTCGAACTAACTCCTCAACATGTCTGCCCATTTGAAAAAAAAAATCAAATACAGGAACGAAGGGTGTATTTACTACCATCTAGTCTGGCACAAGCACTGGACTTGAAAACCCTTCATGTAAAATTAAGAGGAACCAACCAGAGATAGAACCACCTACTTCTGCATTGTATCAGGAGGATCTGCAAATGAATCAGAGATTCTATAATCAATGGAAGGCAAACCAGTTGTGTTGGGGTAGCCAATCCAAGTCACCTATAGGAAAACACACCGTACAGATTAGTGGATAGAGCAGGCCTAGCTGCCTATCGTACAGGTGGATAAATAATTTATATTGTAATAATGTTTCAGTGAATTCATAAATATAATCTTCAAGCTCTACAAGTATCAAGTGTTGGAGGAAGAAATGGAATGTCATATCCCTTATAAAAGGGGTCTGCCTTTAGGGGAGGGAAAAGTCGTTGGTTAAATATCCTTCAAAAGAGGGTACGAGAAAATGGCATATCACGATACACAGTGCAGAAAACATTTCAACTATTAGTGAAGAAAGAATTTCAGAATTCTTTTAGTAAAATATGTTCAAGCCAACAAGATATTACAAACGAGGGACTTTTCTAGACATTGCAAGTGGTAAACAATTCTGCTGTTTCTCTTGCTGAGAATAAAAGATGTATTTAAGTATTTAAACAGCCATTTTGTAGCTGCTGCTCAGTTTCTTATTTACGTGGGAGCAATAAACGATTTATTCACATTTGCTGTGATGTTCATAAGTGGTTTAGAGTGAACTCCAAAGATTTTAACACATAACAGGTTGTTCAATATCCCAACTTGTTGCATTGCAATACAATAAAATGAAGAATGATGATAGGTGGTTAAAGACAGCAACATGATAAGAAACATAAATTTTCAATGGTTAAAGATAATATCAACCATCAATATACCTGAATAGGAGCAGGTCGACAGGCCATCGTTCCCAACTTATTGTTAGCTGTATGACCGGTAAGTTCAACCAAGATGTCAATTTTATCTTCTCTAACCATGCTTGCAACCTTCTTTTCATCAATCCCATAAATATCTCTCCACTCCCCACCTTTTCTAATGACTCTATCCTTGAACCGATAGGTTTTGGCATCTGCCTGCAAATTGCCAGTGAAGCAATTTCAAATCTGTACATTTGGTTTACCAAATAAACTATTTTTATACCAAAGTGACCATTTTATTTTTCAAGATCTTTAAATTTCATTTGCTAGTTAGTCAATATAGTGATGAAGGTGAGAGTCTAACAAGCTAGAAGTAGATATGGAGGGAGACATAAATCGTGGTCTAAAAAAACCTTTCAAACCATATACCCCACTGTCCAATAAAATGCATATTTGCTTAGTCCTTTCCTGCCTCAGCTAATCAACATCATTGACCAATGCATGACTACAACTCATTTATTACATCATATAGACTTAATAAAGCCTAAGAGCACTTTCTTGACCAATTATCTCAAAAACATTTAAATTTTAGTGATCTATCCTATTTAAAATCAATGAAACTTATAATAAAAAAGATATCTACCAGACATGAGAGATGACAGTTACCTTAGGCTCATCTCACAACCCACCCAACATGCAACCCCTTCATAGTTTATAAGATATCTTAAAATAAGTTAAAGAAAGAATTTGGGGTGAGCATTTACAGTATGACCATTATTTTATATAGAATCATAGTTTAAGTGGCGGCATTGGATTCATGAAAAAATGAAGTGTGAAGAATAGATAAGAAAGTTGCAGATGAATAGCATAAGGCAATTGGTTACCTTCACAACTGCTGAATAAACCACCACCTTGTAATTTGCATAGTCATGATAGACAAGAGGGGCTTCAATGAAATATGACACTGAATGAGTAAAATAATCAGGAGATACATATCCAATCACAATGGGCCTTTCAGGATCTTTTGGGTTATCCCAAGAAGCATACTGCGGATACAACTTCATAAACCGCCTACCCCAGTCCCTGGTTGCACAAAAATATCATGTCAGAGAAACCCCTTTGGAACTGTGGCTATTGATCAGTTTCATGATTACAAAGTTGCTACCACTACACACAACTCGAAAGTGTAGTAAATAACAAAAAATGAACACATACTGCTTGTTTTAGTGAAGAGTATTTCAAGTCGTATCAAGCTTATTTATTGTAAATATACAAAAATATAGCTATTAAACTAGGACCGCCTCTTCCATTTGATTTTTTACAAATCCAGTAGATGAATTACTATGTAGGAATATATTTAAACTTCGCATCATTAGAATGTGTCCAAGATGCCTTAAATTGAACATCTTTTCCTGCACCAAAACATTCAAGATCTTGATGTTGTTCACGAATATCAAGATTACAATTTCCCTCTCCAGTTATGTGTGCAAACATGCACACAAATATAATGGATACTCCAAAGGCAAGAACTCTAATCCTGGTTTAGTTTAACAAGGCTTCAAGGACTAGTCGCTTAATTAGTTTCTAGCAGAAAAGAAGCCAAAGAAAGAATAAAAATAAATTAACTATTCAAATTAACCCTATATTGAATAATTATTTTTCAAGAAGAGAAGAGGAGAGGGGGACACTGAAGATTTACTGAATAGGGCCAATCCCAAACTATACCAATCTTAAACAAGACTGATCAGATGGATATATAGAGTTAATTTCCTTCTTATAGTGTCATATCTTAACTAATTATTTGAGTACGAAGGGGCTCCAACATAAAACAGAAACTCCATAAGTAGACCAAAGAAATAGATTGGAAACGAGAATACTGATAATAATTTAGTATGCAGTCAAATGAAGCCAACTCGCGATGGCCTTATTCCTAGACTAATACACTAGAACCCACCCAAAACACATATATTTACGGCCTGTCTATTAGAAGTTTCCACAGTTATAACACCGGGAAAAAAGTACACCAAGTTGGCAACCTGTGAGCCTCAAAAAGTGTATCATCTTGTCCTTCGTTAATGTAGTTCATTGCAAGCAACCGATTCTGCAAAACAGTTTCCAACCGCATATGGATAAGATTTTATGTGCCTAAAGCAGGGGGTCATCATCAAGCAATTTAAACAAAAATATTAATGGATATGCCATTATATATCAGAAAACCTTATTTTGAATAATCATATACTCCATGCCACAAAAGCTGTTCTAAAAAAATTGAAACAATTTTCTGGAGACAAACACCAATAGCCAAGTATTAGCCAGACACACACAAGGTTCCCGCGAAGGCCCCCCATGTGAATCCATGGAATGCATTTCGAATGAAAAAATAGCCCCACTCCATTCAGATGTATTAGCCAAACTACATTTCCCAGTTTGATGAGCACCAGTGTAGGAATTCATTACTTAACAGAAATCCATTGGCAATGCCATAATTTATATTAGGACTCTTGAATGAAATAAGTATGCTGGAGGGAAGACTCGGTATCTTAATAAATTTCTGTAGATGTTATTATATCAGAGTTTAATGGATCTATTGAAATCTTCAGTAGTTTTAAAATCCAAAATGTGTGATCAAAATTCTACAGAATCAGAAAAGTAGAAATATGTACACTGCATCAGTGAAACGACTGGAACAGAAAAACTTTTAATTTACCAAAACTATGTTTTCCACATCAAGCCCCATATGTCTAAGTATTTAATATTCAGAATAACACCGAAGACCCTATGCCAGATGGCAATCAGTTAGAACATTGGCATTTCTAATCTAGTATTATAAGAAGGTTTATGGATTCTGATCCTGAGAACTGGCAAAACTCAGCGCACGCTTAGGCCTTAATGAAAAAATCCAAAAGGAGAAACAATACCTGACCCGCATTGCGAGAGTCAGGATCTAACTTAAGGCATTGCTCGTAAGCTTCAATGGCCATAGTTATATTGCCAGCATCTCTATGAAGTACTCCTACACGTAGATTATATGAAATAAAATTAGCACATAAGCTTAAGATTGAGAGCGAGAGCGAGGACCAAGAGGAAAATAGAAGAAAATAACAGGCACCCCAATCACAAAAGGTACAATACATGTATTGAAACTTTGAAATATTAGAAGCTCTTAGGAAAAAAAACATTGGGGAACCCATCATATCAGTCCATATACAAATGAATGCGTGAACATGTGGTGTAATATGATTATACTGAGTGTTTAGAAGTAAAAAGGCACACGTAGCTAAATAAAGAAACATATAATGTACATATGAAGGCAAGAGTTAAACCCAACTAACAAGTTGACCTTTTAGTATGGGAAGCCCATGTCCTTACATGTAGCCCAATATTAAATTATTTCCCAAAAAGATTTTGTTTATTTGATGTTCCTTCTTAGGAACCAAAATCAAACATCAGTTGTACCACCAGCAACAGATAGTGATACAAAATGAATAGGATAAGACCATCTGAAAATATTGTGTTTGTTCACGGCCAACCATCCATTATCATCATTTTTTTTTGAAGTTTTAACCAGTATGCAAAATTGACACAGCTTCAGAAAGTCACGGGATAATTTTATATGATAGCACCAGATAAATTAAAGATCAAACATCGTTATATAATTTAACCATCCCTTCCCCCAAACCAAAGTAAAGATATTTGTTCAATGAGCAGCCTACAACAAAAGAACTTCAGACAGAATTACAACAACAAAAAAGTCACCTAAGTTATTGTGTGCTTCAGCATATGTGGGATTTGCCATTATAGCTTTCTCAATCATGCTTGCAGCAGCATCCATTTTACCCTGTCAGCAGTAAAAGTCAAAATTAAAAACTCAAAACATGAAATGATATCAAACATCTGTTATAAGATATGATTTGGTACAAACCTGAACAGTGTAGATGACACCAAGGTTGTTCAGTGATTGTGAGAAGTTTGGTTTGATAGACAAAGCCAACTGCAATGTAATAACAATACAACAACAAAAACCACAATGATGATACTGCTATGCACTATTGTGTTGCATAAAAGAGATTATATCTTTCAAACACGTTAAATATACCTGATAACACTCTACAGATTTATCAAGGTTGTCCCTATCCTTGTAAATTACTCCCAAATTGTTACATGCCTCTGCACAATGGGGATTGAAGTGGAAAGCGAGTTCATAGAACACAATTGCCTGCATATAAATATGTATAACTTTTCCATTTATTACACATTAAGCTGTCACCCTCAATTGTGTTTCTTATTGTGCCACTATTACTATTAGTAATAGAAAGACAGAGGCACAATACACATTGTTGCTTCTCCGTATGCGAGTATGAAAAGAGAATTTAATTATCTTCCAAATTCACTTACCATGTCAAACTTGAGCATTTCACCATAAGCTACCCCAAGATTGTACATAGCATCAGCATAATGCCAGTTATAATACAAAGCTTTCTTGTAATATGCCACACCTTGGTTAATGTCCCCTTCCAACTTAACCTGGAAACAGATATCAGTATATCAGAAATCAACCATCAAAATACTACACGGTTGACAGAGGTGATAAGATAAGCTAATATACCAATCAGGAAGTACATATATGATGGATACAATACAATCTGAGGACGGATTTGTCATGCATACATTAAACTGGGACATGGCCAACAATGGTACATGTTTTATTCATTGGAAAGGTGGTGTGATGCTAGTGATAAGTTACATAACTTCATAAGGTCAACGAGGATAGTTTACCACCAACTCACTATAATAAAGGGGCAGAAAGTTCTATTCCACGCAAAACAAAAACAAACCTTAAGGTTTCCAAAGTAAGGGATAAGATTTATATAACATGTCATTTTGTGTTATCATTTGCACTTATTCATATATTTATATGCACGAGTTGTAATGACCTAAATCCCCAACAAGTGTGGTCAGCATGGTGATGAAAGTTACCAGACAATCACGTTGCCCTCTATGATTGTAGATGAGGTTGGGTATCAAAGAACTAATTGAAATTCGAAGGAAAATAGCAATCGAGTGAACAACTGAATTTCAAATGTGAATACATCAAGATAATTCAAACGCTGAATCTGACTGAGAAACCACCTTTGTTCCTAAATCTGTCAAGGCGATTGCCATGTTATTCTTTGCAATCTCAAAGTTTGGTGACACAGCTAGGCACCTGACAGCACAACAACAAACCCCATATCGAATCAGTAAATATTCGGTCATCAGCCCAAATACACCAATTCAAATGAAATGTACACGAAGCGGGAAAAAACAGGCGACCTCTCATAACAAGCAATGGCTGACTCCAGATCACCACGGTTTTTATATATGACACCCATATTGCAATATGCTTCAGCATACATGGGCCTTTCTAAAGCAGCCTTCTCATAGCAACTAAGGGCCGTGTCATATTGCATCAATTCAGAATAAACAACGCCAAGGTTATAATAAGCAGGCTGCACATAGAAAATTCTAAAGTAAGAGCATCAGTCTTATTGAACTACAGAAACATGAATGGAAAATATCATAAAATGAAAACGACGAACAATAATATTCAACCAATTAATATAATCATTTACAGCCCGGAATGAGGAAAAAATAAAGTTGAATTACAGCATAATGTGGATCTATTTTGAGAGCTTCGTAATACTTCTGGATTCCTTCCTGAGTGTTGCCAGAAAGCTTTAAGCTAGTGCCAAGATCTGTTATAACAATCGCCATGCATTCCACAGCTGGTTTATATGAAGGGTCTACTTGTAGAGCCTTATGATATGACTGCGAGAAGCAAAACTAATCACAACTAGGAACAAACTTTAAAGCACTCATGACTTTAAACTAGTAAACTCAATTATGCAATGTACAAAAGATCAGCGGGAGAATACACATATCTAGTTCAGGATAAATTAACTGGTTTTGCATTGGGCAAGGCATGGAAAAAGGCCAACAAATACACATTTTGTCCTTGTTTGTTGTGACCTTGTATCATGAAATAACTAGTTTTGCAAATGTCTCAATGGATCATGGTTTTACATACTTAATATTTTACACCTCCTGCAAAAATAACAATGAGCTAAGCATCTTGACATACCTCAGCAGCCTCCACAAGGCGACCTTCATCTTTGAGTAATATACCACAGTGTGTCAAGGCACATGCATTTTGTGGGTCCAGTTTGATTGCCTCTGCAAAGCTGTCAAAGGCAAGCCTTCCTGAATTCTGTATTTGCAGGCATATCCCTTTTCCAATGTGAGCTTCCACGTTTCCACTATCTTTCTCCAAGATACTCTGGTAAATGGCAAGGGCATCTATGAACTTGTTCCTGGAGCGAAGAAAGGTGGCATGAGAAAGAGCATCCTTCCCTTCACACTTCTTCAGTGCTGGAGAAACGCATGCAGGTGATTCACTGGTATCACGAGGCCTAACATGTGATTCTTCCAAGAACCCATTAGCTCCAACTGAATCCTTCCCTCTCACATTGCCAACATCTTTCTCCGTGCATGCCATTCAGTAACTGCCCTATAATGTCACCTTCCTGAACCCCAAACCATTCACATACACAGAGAAACTTCTAAAAACCATAATTTTATGTATTTAAATCTCATAGTACAAATGCAACTTTTTTCAATGGAGTGATCATGTGCAACAACCATTATATAGACCACAGAAACCACCAATGATTGTTCCTAGTGAATAATTTTTTTTTTAAATCTAACTAATGCAACAGCAGCAACTTCCGTGATCATAACTAATGAAGCAAAACCCTAATCAGCAAATAGATTAGCTTCAAAACTCAGCAAGTCTCATTAACACGCCCCTAAAATTAGGGCTACCAGCTAAAAATGCGTTCTGATCAGACTAGAAACTGATATACAATCACAAAACTGATCAAAACAAAACAAAATTTAGGGATTTGAAGCTTACATTAAGAAGAAAAAAATCTAGCTTCCGTGCACTAGCAGGTCCAGCACCGGGCGATTGGTGATGGCAGTAGTGGACAAGGGTCAATAATAGAAGTTGAGTGGAGAAGAAGAAGAAGAATGAGGTCGCGTTCTTCGCCGGAGACGGAGGAGACACGAGTCTGAGTGTTCTCCTAAACCCAGAATCGCAAAATGTTCCGCTAATCGCAACAATTTGAATACGGTGATGCTTCTACAGCTTGTATGTAATGAAGGAAGGGTACCAAAATCAATTGCTCTTCATCTTCAACAAATTTACTTCTCCGCCACTTGTGTTTACTGCCACTGCGCGCCACTCAATGGGTGGGTGTTCATGGTTCAGTTTTGAATCGAAACGAAACGATTCAATAATTTCGGTTCTCAAAAAATTAAAACGAAGTTAAAATCGATAGAGTTTAATTCGATTCGGTCATAATTAGAATAAATAAATTGGTTTTCATGATTTTTTGCTTTTCTTACTTTTTAGTTTCAATTATTGAAGATTTATAACGTACATGTGACTTATCTAATAAAATCATTTGTTTAGTTTTTTTGACAATTCTACTTTTGTTAATCAAAATCGAACTAATTCTTATTTAATTTTTATTTTAATCATACCGTACCAAATCAATTTTATTCAATTTTTCTCACTTTGATCTGGTCCAGGTCAGTTTGGTTAAGTGAACATGGGTGGGTGGCTTTTTTGCTTGCAAGTTCGGGTATTCCCGTAAAATTGACGATATATTTATTAATTTTCACAAATTAATGATGGGGGAATAAATAATAAAAATTTATAATATACAATTTATATTCATCAGTGATGGACATGATGATATTGTGTTTTGAGTTTGGACTCGATCATGTATATAATCAGATTTTGGGCGAGGATCTCAATTAAATTAGAATTGTAAATGAAGTAATTTATTAACTCATAAGATCACAAATATGTTTTCAAAAAAAAAGATCACAAATATAAAAACACGTGTGATTGAATATGACAACATAATTTGAAACTTATCTCTAACATTATAAAATTACACTTTTATGACAGTTTTAAATACATAAGAACCTTATAAGGGAATCGTATGAGTACTAAGATATTTTCAAAGAACTTGTATTTATGGACTACATAATCTAAGAGAACTTGTCGTGCAAAAAGGATACTCTAATGTAGTTGGATATCTAATACAAAGGATATTAAAGGCAATAGTGGAAACGTTTTTACTATATCAGGATTAGTTGTGTAATGGAAATCTTCACGACAAAACGATCATAATCGAATCTACCATGTAATCTGAATTTGTAGCTTTGGATAAAGGTGGGGAAGAAGTTAAGTGGTTACGTAACTTCCCGGAGGATATTCCTGAATGGCGAAATTGGGCATCAAACAACTATTAACAGTGCACAAAGTTTGATGTATAACAGTAAAGATCGACACATGCTCGTCGACATAACACCGTTAGACAACTGATCTCTACAAAAATTATTTATGTTGACTTTGTGAGGTCAAATGGTAATACTACGGATCCACTAACCATTGAGTTAAATATAGATCAAGTTGATAAACATCAGAATGTATGGGGCTCAAGCCCATATAATTAAGCTGTTATGTGAAGGAAAACTCAACCTAGTTGACTAT
>JAYMTP010004047.1:0-15722 GCA_036897365.1 Geranium brycei | reverse complement strand
TCAAGGAACTGATGCAGATCTTCCGTTTCCTTTGTAGCAGCTGTTCCACACACGAGTAATGGAAACTTCCTTTTGAATATATTTTATTAAGGGCCATTCTTCCTAACATATTTAAATTTGATATAAAATGCTTGTACAAAATGCTCCTATCGATTTGATATTCAAACAAGTTTTTCATCATTTGTTCGATAAAAATGGTCTTAGGATCAGGGTATGGTACCGGAACTTTAATTTTTTGCACGTAATTATATGTAAATATATTTTTCACTTAAGAAATACTCAAGAATTGAAAATTTTCCACCGTTAGTTATTCTATTAAATGTTGAGGTTAAAAGACTAAAATATCCCTATTTATTTTACGTTTTAAAAAATGGTGCCCTGGGAATAACTTTTTTAGTTAATTCTTTTTTTAAAAAATCTTAATTTCAAGAACAATTTTGTCATTTTTGTACAAATATACATATTTTGTACACAAAAATCAAAGTTCACATCACCCTCTTTCAAAAGTGTGATAGTATCCAACACTATTTTGTCATTTGCCTTTCCAAGAATGACAAAGCTATAAACAAAAATGTAATTGCTGAACTGAATTTGTTGAGATAGATGTGATGAAATGCAAAATCTTTATATTTGGAGTGACAAGTTGTCACAATAACCATAACAAGAGTGTTTCCATTACAGTGATAAAGCCCCTCTGTATGTCAAAACTGATGAGGAAGTAATCGGAAAGAAAAGAGCATGAAAATCGATAGGCATAATAGACAGTTTGGTTGATGAATATATATACTTTGTGAACCCATTCATATTCTCCTCCTTTGGTGTAGAATGTTCCATGCTGCATACTGATCAGCTTTAATTTGAAACGAGGGCCGCACTCCGGTAAATGTAAAGTCTCATGTTGAAAGAATATGAAATTAAAATGTTATATATAAAAGAAAGGGCCAAACCCAACTAAAAAGCTTGAGCTTTTAGTTGTGGAGCCTGACCCGATATAAACAACTCAGTTTTACAAGGTTTCAGAGCGGACTGATTTGGACCTGTGTTGGTGGGTCTCGCCTCCCTGTGGCTCCGCTCCCCTGTAAGCCCGTCCACGTAGGAGGGGGGAATAAGCCAACGTGCAAAAAGACACGTCCTACGTGAGTTGACAAAAGCCCACGTGTAAAATACACGTGAGGAGGAGTGTTGAGAATATAAAGTCTCACATTGAAAGAATATGAAACTCAAAGGGTTGTATATAAAAGAAATGATCAAACCCAACTAATAAACTTAAGCTCCGCCACATATGTACAACACAGTTTTAGTGAAATATAGAGTCATTTGCATTATAATCAATCCGAAAGTCTATAACAAAATAGCCGGTGAATTAGGGAGATGTGTAACATGAAGGCGAACGATTTTCTCTTGAGTAGTTCTCTCATTCTCACTCTGTTTACTCTCTTTGGTTTCAAAAATGTATCTGAATAAATCAAAAGAATGTATAACTCAAACCGAATCATAATGACAAGAATCAAAGCTTTCGATTGAGTAACTTATGAATGCTATATAGACATACCTATGATGCCGGAAGAATATAAAGTCCCTTTGATTATGGAAAGTTACAACTCGACGACCACGGAAATTTGGGTCTTGAGGGAAAAGTGACTGTATCAATCTAGAATTAACAAAGACTGAGGAAATACAAATAGTAACATCAACCAAGTAAAATTCATATTATGTTTGTCCTTCATATGTCTCTCTCTAGTCAGCATTGTAAATTAACACTATTTTAACTTTATAACATTATTTTTAAAATATTAATAATATTTTCACCAGCTTGATTTTGGCCTAGTGGTTGACACTGCTCGTTTCTTGGCTTCAGACCAGAGTTTGAGGATCAACACGATATTTAAGTGAGGTGAGTTTAAAGGTAGATAAGACATGTGATGTAATATTCAAAATATATATATTTGTCCTCTATATATGAAAGGGTTCGGTTGCGAACTAAATGTGTCGTGAGAGTATGAGAACCACTAGACATTCATTTATTTTTAATGGCCAAAGTGTTTTCGTTGAACATTCACACATTTTTAATAAACATTCATTTATTTTCAATGACCAAAGTTTATTCCCACGTTCTCATAAAAGGTTTTACTTCTCAGCTGATATATTCAAACTCATTTCCTTACTTTGAGTTTCTCATTGAGCTTAATAGTCAAAATTTAAGGGTGGCTATCAAGAGAAGACAAAACATTTTTATCATGGAATCAAAAAAAGTATGTTAGTGAAACGACAAGTCGTTTTATGTGAAAATTTTTCAGAGCTGTCGTTTACAGAGTTTCATCATATAGCCGCTCTCTCCACCACCACCAGCAGCTAAAACCCTAACGCCGGAGCAATTCGCCGCCGGCGACTCTGCAAAAGCTCCGTCCACCGATGAAAATGGCGATGAAGAGGCTTCGGTACGCGAGCAAGAAGGCGTACTGTTACATACGCTACGACCTGAAGGAGATCGCGTTCCCTTCGTCGCTCCCTGACCCGCCCAACCCTCCCGGCTTCAAGGAGCCTCCCAAGCTCACCTGGAACGATCGCCTTCGGATCCTGAAGAAGGCCTCGCGGCTCTACTGCGCCAGCTGGGTTCGCGACATCGGCCCCGACCTCAGGCCCAACGACTACAAGAAACCTGAGGTTGATGAAGAACAGAGAGCTCGTAAGGAGGATGAACCGTCGATTTGGGAGGATCTCGGTGAGCGATCTATGCTGAGTTTGAGGTTTCGTCGATTTTGTGTGTGATTTATGTAGAAATGTGTTGTTTGTTTGGTTCTTCGTGTTTATCTGAGTAAAGTTCTGTGAAGGGTGAGATAGATTGTGTTAATGTGAATGTGAATGTGAATGTTCTGATTTGTAGGTATAATGGATTTGTGAGTTGGGTTTGCATTGCTGGAGATTTTGGGAATTTTGTTACCTGATTAGGAGGTTTAGTTTTTATGATGCTTTAGTTGTTTAACTTGTTATGCAACTATGTTTTCTGAATTGTTGGCAAAAATCTCTACTGAATTTGAATTTTGTGTGATTTTTGTGAAAATGTGTTGTTTGTTTGCTTCTTCGTGTTTATCTGATTCATGTTCTGTCAAGTGTGAGATGGATGGATTGTGTTAGTGTTGTTCATAATGGATTTGTGAGCTGGTTTGGATTGGTGGAGATTTTGGGGAAATTTGTTAACTTAAGCATCGCGTTCATAGTTTCCATGATGCTTTAGTTGTTTAGCTTGTTCTGCAACTGTGTTTTCTGATAACTGTACTGAATTTGAGGTTTGGTCGATTTTGTGTGATTTATGTAGGAATGTCTTTGTTTGTTTGTTTGTTTGTTTCTTCATGTCGAGTGTAAGATAGATTGCGTTGATGTTCTTGTTCTGATCTTGAGCTATAATGGATTTGTGAGCTGGATTTGGTTTACTGGATATTTTGTTTCCTGATTAGGAGGTTTAGTTTCTATGGTGCTTTAGTTGTTTAATGTTCTGGAACTATGTTTTCTGAATTGTTGTCAACTATGTATTCAGAAATCATGTAACTGGGATTTTTTATGTGCTCTCTTAGGATTTTGCCCAGATTGTGTTGCTATGAGATGTATAATATGAGTCCCATTGTGTTGATCGTGATTTCCTTGTTCAGTAATGTCCAGTAGATCTATGATTATTAGAGGCTGTGTAAACTCCAAGATGGAGTCCGGTTTCTCAGGTGGAAATAGCAGTGTTGCCCGGTTAATTCCCTATTAACCCTTATCAGTCTATTATCCGATTAATTTCGATTAGTTCTCAAAGACCCTCTCCGCTTGACTATAACCTCGATCAGTCTATTAATTCGATGAATTTTTTATTAATCCCGAGAGGTCCCGAGACTAGCGCCTAGTGTTTTTCAGAACAATGGGAAATAGTTAGATTAGTTTTTTAGAGAACACAGTCTGCAGGGTGAGGATTCTTGAGTTAGTTGCATTGTTTTAAGTTATGCTTGAAACATGGTGCTTAAGGGTCTGTCTGTCTTCTTTGCGTTATGTGGTCCATTTCTAGAAATTTTATGCCATGGATGCTTGCATGTGTACGGGTTATATAACAATAGTTTAAACAACAGTGGTCGCCGTGGTCATTTTCACAGTCCTAAGACATAGTAACATATGCTCCATACCGATACTAAAATGTATGTGATCGGGTTCTTTTTGAATTGATGGATCATCTTACTGGACCGGGTCTATATTTCCAATTCAGAACAAATACATTATGGTTAAAATTGTTCCCCGTCCCATAAATTAGAAAAAATAGACGTGATAAAGGCAGTTCATGTTTCGTTCTTAGCTTTGGTAATCAGCAAGTACATTTCCCATGTATTGTTACCCATGATATGTGTAGTCATTGTTCTTTCATTTTATGCAATCTTTAGCTTGTTATGCTGTGATTTGACAAAGGCTCTATCTTTTGCTGGGAATAAAATTGATAGAGGTTGCTGCCAAAGGAGGAATGGAAACATTTAGGCCTGCCTTGCAGCGTGTGTACATGACTAAAGCTTCTACGTATAAAGATGCTCTGAAGGGTTTTATTCAAGGATATCAAGAAGGCATTAAACAAGTATTGGACAAGGAAGAAGATTCCAAAACTAAACAGGATGATCATACGCCCAAAACATCAACTTGACCCCCCTCGTGTAGCTCCATCGCACCCTTTAAGAACTGTGGAGCTTACATGATCTTGCATAAGTTGTTGGCTCCTCTCTCTATCTGTTAGAAACCGGTGGCAAGGTTTGTCATATAGAAGTTTTTTTTATCAGATGTGGGCCATAATTTGAGCATTATACATGTATGTGACAGTCTTGTATATAAAATCTCATTTGGATACTGAAATCTACTTTCTAAGTTATGTCACATGATCTATGCCTTATACTTCAATGATGAAAGTATCTGCTAGCTGGTACTGCTTTGAGTACAACTTCATAAAATTTCTCTCTATTTCAAACCTGGCATGTGCAAGTTAATATAGGTTTGTTATTGGAGGAGCAAAAGCAATAGGTTTTCTCATCATGTGAAGATTCATCCAATTGATTGACAAATGCTATGGGCTTGTGGAAGTTTGGTCAGCTCCATTTTAAAGGTACATAATTGAAAGCTTTTGCTTATTGTAAGCATGAATTTTCCATTATGCTTTACCCCTTGGCATGTCTTGAGAAGTTTGGAGCGAGTTTAAATCATTCATGAAGCCTCCCTTGAAATCCCAATACTGGGCTGTGACTTAAACTAGTATTGCTTTGCTAATAAACAAAACAAATTCGTTCAGGAAGTCCTGTGCAGTGGGTCTGCAAAAGCCAGAAAATGTGAATTTATCTGTTGGGCTGGACATATATAGTTGAACTATCCAGATATGGCTTTTGCCAAGATATAGTCATATAGCCGGTGGAAATATGGACTATGGAGGTTAGCTTTTAAGGATGTATGGGTGACTAATTAGACGGGAAGGATACACTATTTAGAGCTAGGGAAGTGATCTTCAGAATCGAGAGTGAAAAAGGGTTTCTTGAGGCCCTACAACAAGTTGGCTCTATCTTTTCCCAGGATGACCTTATGTGAACTGTGGGAGAATACTTGTTGATGAAACCTTCATGGATGATCATGAGGGAAATGACCCAAGCCCTTTTTATTTAGTTGGAATAGCAACAGGTAGTTTCATGATGTATTTAGTGATCTGTCTCCTACCACAGGGGATTGATCCGTCGGATTTAGACTATTTTGCCTCTATAGGATGACAACGGGGCTGTTGGGCGGGTTTATTGACCCCGTCCTCTATTCCGTCAGATATATAGGGGACACGTGCTCCCCTCGGGTTCGGAGATTTTTTACATCCCTAATTTTCAGGAAGGACTATTGTTTTGTGTGTTACTCATTCTATCAAGTCATGCTTAAACTCTTCTGTGTACACTAAGCCTATACTTGTTTTCCATAACCAATAATTGAGATCTAAAGCAAATCTGTGATAGAGACTTCTTGCACCATGATTAATAAAGATTGACTATTGTGTCAAGTTTCTAAAGGAGGAGGAAGACACTTGTTTAATTGTTTAGTTGCTTCTAACCAAGTCTATACTTGTTCCAGTTCCCTAAAAGTTTAAGGTTCTCTGTACATGAAAACTGCTCATTGGTTGGTTGCTTAAAGCTATCATTGTTGATTTCTGAAGTCACCAAAGGTGGCTCATAGGTGACTTTTGTGAATGTGATGGTGATTCAAGTGAAAGAATCAGAGTGATAGGACAAAAGATTGGGTTGGAATGAAGAAATAGTCACATGCATTATATCATTCTACTATACTACTATTGTCAGGCATGCATGGTTTGGTTTGAATTATGATTCTCTCACAAGTACAAACCCATCATGCAATTGCAGGAGCAAGCAACACATAACATGGGACCCTCTCTTCCACTTGCAGCAGCAGGCCATGTCCTGCAAAGGTCAATGGTGTCTGAATCTTGATCATCACTTGACACTCCAAGTCCATTCCATTTCACTATTTTTTACACTGGTAGATTTCTCTCAACCCTCTCCTAAACTGCAAGTTGTGTCACTCACTGATGTTCTGACTAGAGTGTTGTGTTTTCTTTGGTTTATCATTTGCATCTGGAGTTTGGTAGAAACAGTATGTGCCTAACCAGTGAACTACAATTGTAATTATTGAAAAAATACATCATGATGAAGGGTCACATCTTTGGTGAGTTATGGGGTCTCAGCTCTCAACTTTGTCATGCATATAGGAGAAGGATTAGGTCATGAAAGATTGGCATTTTGCATCCCACCTTGTTTCAGACATATTGTAAGTTCTTTTGGGGAAAAAGACATAATTATCTCCAACCATATATACCATTTCTATTTAGGTACACCTAACTAGAATTTTGGTCTTTCAGATATACTCAATCCTTATTTTTTTTCCCACACTGTCAGAATGTAGATGAAAAATATTTAAACGTGTAGTGAAAAGACAAAAACGCCACTGATAAATTCTTTAATTTTCAAAGTATGTCATCGATTAGAGATGAAGCCGGCGAGTAAGGGTAGCTCTAGCAACCCAAAATCCAAAATCACAATCTATAACATACGTATATATTATATTATAGGCATAAATGAGCATAAAGTTATTTTTATTAAAGTTTGATCTGGCTTGCAAGAAAAATGACATGGTTTAGCTTACTTGAGAAGAAATAATAAAAATTAAGTTTAACTTGAATCGGCTTGATACGTTTAGTTTTTGCTACACATCATAAACTAAAAATGTAAACAATAATTATAATTAAAAGATTTTTTTGTAATTAATTAAATATAAAGCATGTTGACTTGTTAATCTATCAACCTTAATAGTTTGAGTTTTAGCTCAAATTTCACTTGAGCTCGATTATAACGATAAGCCTGAGTTAAATTATTACTCAACTTGTTTACACCCCTCGCTAATGATTATAATAAAATTTTCATCTAACAGTTCTAGAATTTATAAGGGTATTCAAGTGTGAATGTGGGCATAAAGTATTGGTTGAATTCTCAAACATTTCATCATAAATTGCGGTAGAAGTAGAAGTAGAATTTGACTAGATTGTAGTCCAAGTAGTAAAATATAGTAAAGATGAAAGAAAAGTCTTGAGGCCTACATACTTATATTTATAAATACTTATATTTTTGAATAATACATTATTTAAACTCACCCTACCGAGATACATGAGTCTCAAACTCCAGACCTAAAATCAGGGATCGAGTATATCAAACTCAACCTGATTCATTATCAGGTCGACTCAAGGCCTAAAGCAAAAGTAATTAATAGTGTACTATTTTGGGCATTACCTTTAACAAAATGCCTAAAATATTTATATTTTAAGTATTTTTTATCATACTTAAACCTTATTTTTTAGGTGAGCCTAAAACAATTGCATCATTTGCTTTATGAACGAGTCGGCCTTGTTAATTATAAATAATTATTAATTTATATACAATTAAGTAATTAAATAAAGGGTCCTCTTAAATAAATACACTCACAAATTTATTACACATATATAAAGGTAGAATAATTTATTAATTATTAAATTCGAGTTGAAATTGAATTTTACAACCTGCAAAAAGGGCTAAAACCCAAACAACTCGTTTTGGTAGCGTCATTTTCGGTGGCAACCAATCTTGAAAATTATAGGTCCAAATGTGGAAAATTGGAGATAGAATCGGCAAGTAAAGGCCACGATTGGCAAATTAACGGTCCATACATAACAAGTCAATCACGCCAGGGTCAATTACACTTGCTACAATCTCTCAAAAATTGTTAATAAATTATTAAACAATTTTATTAATTAATTAAAAAAGCACTAATCTGTCTGATTAGAGGAAACAAACAAATAAACACTATACACACACGTCTCTCTAACTCCCACCTACCACATAATTATGGTCCGGAGGTGAGTAATAGTAACGTCGCTGCTGGTCGTAGCTATAGTTGGGCCCACCACCACCGTGGTTCGTCACCGTCGATGACGACCCGTCAGGCGTCGACGGCTCCGATGACTCGTCGGCGTGGCACTCCATGTTGACACCGAACAGCCTCAGTCTCTTCATGCTTCCTGCCGGAACAACAACGTTGTTGGACCCGCCACCAATACTGCCTGTCACCAATCAACTTTTAGATTATACGAAATTAAAGATAAATAAACTTGACTTGACGCGATTCTCATTTAATTCTATCCAATTTTGTTTTTATCGGTACTACCCTAACTTTTACTTATAAAAAGTAATCACAGTTATTTAGTATTTTAGAAAACATTAGATGATCATAGTCGGACGAAGAGGGTCTTATATGGACTAATCACTGATTACCCAAAAAATAAATTGGATTAACAATTAATCGGACAAGTCGGAATTTTTTTAGAACACTACAGTTAATTCGGACAGAAAATTAATGTAAAATGTCAAAAATATATTCTAAAACCGATCTAAATTTCTACAGCATTTCGACATTTAATATCAAATTTTTGTTAGAGTTACCTTTCGTTATCTCATCTGTAAGAAAATGAAAATGAGAGGATTTCAAATCAAAATAAAAAACAGAGTATTTTAGAAGAAAAAGAATTGAGTAGAGGGAAATGGGAATTATTGAGTTTATTTATATGTTATAATTGATTTATTTAATTTAATATGTCAACTTTAAAAGTGTAAGAAAAAAGGACAGAACAAGTAGTGGCAGTTCAACAGTAACTTGAGCTTTTAAAATTCTGACAGTGCCCATGTTGAGGTAAAAACGTAACTAAACAAAACAAAATTAGAAACCATGTCGGCGCGTGGATTTCACGCGCCCTCCACGGCGGGGGAGTTAGGTACGCGGGTGGAGACAAAACCCGACGCGCATTGCTCCAGACTTATTGGAGAGTGGCCCTCACGCACTTTCATGTAAAAACGTGAACAAATATGTACACACACCTGCGTGATGGTCATGAGGTTGTTGGCGGAACGGCGCAGGATAAGCCTGCGCACGATAGAACCCGCCGCCGCCACTGCTATCCTGCGCCGCCGCCGCCGAAAAATTACTATTAGTTTGTTTTCTTCTCCGCCAGCCGATGAAGAAGCGCTCGCAGTCGGTGCGGTGGCGGTGGAACAGGACGGCGTCGCCGGCGTCGAGCTTCTTTTCTTTAACGTACCTGCTCCACCCCTTGGTCAGCACGTAGCTCTGGCTGCTGTTCCAGTACGAGTATCGGAACCGCCACGCCTTGCCGGACTCGTCCTCAAACCCAAGGAGAAGCCCCTTGTCGCCGCCGCCGGACTCTCCGCCGCTGAGAGGGAAGTACCTGCGTTATCAGACGCAGGGTCAGTTCACGAGCGTAAATACTGACTTAGCACATTTCGTACTGCGGGTCAGTTCATAAGCGTAAATACTGACTTAGCACGTTTTGTACTTAATTTGTACAATTTGTCCGGGCGGCAGTGCCTACCTCTCGGCGTGCTGCTTGGGGATGACGAGGCGGTTGAGCTTGCCCACGTCGCTGGGCGTCAGCGGCTTCTCGAACATCGGCTCCATGTCATCGGATACGTCCAAGTGTCGTTCGGTCTCGATCTCATCCTCACCGTTGAGATTGAAGTTTCGGGTCGGGGTCGGGTTGGGGGATTGGTGGAGGAGCATGGAGGCGGATTGCTGGGAATTGAGCAACACGTGGCGGTGCGGGTCTTGGTGGTGGTGGTGGAAGGGCCATGAATTGGGAGCCCTAGGGTTGTTGGGGTCCATTTGGTTCCACCAGAGAGTGTCTGGTGATGAGAAATGGTTTATGGACATTTATTTTTGTGTGTGTACAAGAGAGATAGAGAGGAGAGCTATGGGGTATTGGAGAGGAAGAGGAGAGAAATAGGGGTAGGTGTGGGCAGTGGGGACGTTTGTGAATTTGATTTATGGGCTTTGATGGTGAAACTGTGGGATTTATTTGATACGACAAGTATATAGTACTTGTAGGGTTTTGGGGGCATGGAAAAGAAATTGAGTCATTATTTTCAGTCTAATTTTTGGTTTATGCTATTTCGGATTTTTTTTTTTTGAAGCGGGGAGTTGGGAGAATTTTATAATCGAAACCGGACTGCGCGGCAAGAAAGCAGCGCGGATTCAATATACGGTCTTAGTTTTATTAATGACAATTCGATCTCCTCAACAGTGGTATATCAAGAGTCTGGTTTGTTTAAAACTCTTCTGATAAAGTGGGTTTGGTACTCTTGTATATTGTAAGACCATTACCAGGGTGAATCATCTTATTGTGATGCCTAGATAGGATGAAAATGGTTATTGTGGGGTTGAGTTGAGCAATGTGAAAGTTTGGGCTTAGGGGAGTTAGCCTAATATAATAAGACTCGATGTGGAGGGAGAGATTGTTAGGTCCACATGTGAATCAAAATTTTACATCGGAAAATTACGAAGGTAAGAAATGGTTTATATATACATTACGAAGTTAAGAAATGGTAGGCTTGTCTTTTGTGTCAAATATGGACCATGTTAGGGAGATCCGGATATTACCTAGGAGGAGTATCCAAAGAAGACCATATACACATTAGAGCACATCATTAACCCAAAATGTTAGTTTATCAGGTATAGGATATAATGTGTCTTTACCTAGGCGGAGCGTACCCTATAAAGAATCTCATATAGACATTAGAGCCCATATTAGTATGTAATGTTTATATGAGATTCTTTATGGAGAGATCTTCCTTGGTAAATGCTCAGTTTCTCCTCAACAGTTAGCGTCAGTGTACAGGTTTCTAAGGACTCTTTCTGGTAATAAGAGAAATTCTCCTAAAATCGGTAACACATGGAACCATGATTGCACTTTCATGGAGGTGAATCTGGATAGGATGGATCGGCTCTGTGATGAATTACGTTGAACCGGTAAAGCCGGTTCAGGCTTTAGGAGAGCTAACCCTATGTGATGGACACTTGAGCCAAAGTCCAACTTAGGAAGAGTATATGAGGTGAAATGATAGTTTGTGAACACATTAGAGTTAAGACCCACTCACTTTACTAGTCTTTTACAATATGGTTTACTCGTGAAAGGGGTGTTAGAGTACCACATTTAAAAGATTTGAATCAATTAAACAGCTTAAATAATAGTTCGTCCCTCCATCTATCAGCTTGAGTTTTTAGTTGAGTTGTGTTTTTAACAAAGTCAAAATTGGGCTCTAATGTCTATATAAACTTCCTAGTACAGTGCTCCTCATTGATAAGTTAACAACTTAGGTTTTTCTCACAATGTTCAACATTAATTATTTATATGCATTTTAATCAAATGAACAGTAAAATATAATGTAATTTTCTATTTATTTAGTGTAGATAAAATTAGTATTTTTGAGATAAATATAAGAATTGGTAGAACCAAATTAAAATATGAACTAATCATAATCAATAATAATTTAAATTCATTTGTTTCAGATCGTGTTTTCATATATTAAAAATCAGACACTCCGAAACAATTTCAAAATATTGAATGCTTTCTGATACTAACTCATACTTACGATCGAGAGCAAAGATGTTGTAATAATTAATTGATTAAATAAATGGGAGGCAACTAATATGAGAAACCTTATTTGGTACATGTGCCACGATTAATGTTGAGCAAAGAAAGAGATTGGTGTAATAATTTTTATAACATCCCAATTCCCATGTTAGGCAAACAAATCCAATCCATTTCTGTATGATTCTCTGATTGGTTTACTATTAAACTATTTGATTAAATTATTAATATTAATTATTAGTGGTGTTCTGGAGGGGACAGAAGAGAATTTATGAACACATAAAATTTGATGTAACTTTCAAAAAAAAGTTACGAGCTGTAAAAGTTTATTGAACTAACTGTGAAAATATTATAAAAAATAATACAATTAGTGGATTTCATGTCTTATAACTTTTTTTATATAATATGCTAAATATTATTTTGGCATTTTAAATTTTTATATTTTACAAATGTACAAGAGTAATTTAAAATATTCATATCAACTTGCATCTTAAATATGATTTAGTATTGGTAGAAACGTGTTTAGTAATACAAGATACTTTCTATTTGTAAAAGATAATAGGAAATTTTAATACACAAAACTTAAACTTTAACAAGCTAATTTTACTCTTAAAAAACAAGCTAATTTACAGGTCTAATATATTTTAAAAGTCCCTCAAACTCGTTACAATGTAAACCAAATTGAATTTTAAATAAAATAAGCAGTCCTTTTTTTTTCTCTTCTCGTTTGTTGGAGACTTTAGAACACATATACTCAACTTTTCCCTAACGTTTCAGTTTTGAATTTCAGGGTAACTCTCCAGATTACGGAATGTACAAGTAAACCATGGCCGCTTGCCGAAACATATGACAAAGAAGAGTGAAACATAGTCAAAATAAAAAAAAACGAAAATCTAAAGGACTATATACAATAAACGAGTTGAGAAGTATTGAGAGGATACTGGTCAAACTGATCGAAAGAACATAACCCAATATTCTGAAAGAGACCATAAAGTAAAATCTGGGCAAATATATCGTAAACATCTTCCAATCTCATAGGAGGCGCAATAAAAAAAGTCTATAAGCAGAAGTAAAATAAAATAAAATGAAGATTCAATACTCTAACCACTCTTTAAAAACCATAAGCTAACAAATATATAGAACTGAAAGAATACAAAAAGGTTTAAAACCCCTCATCGCCCTCAACCTCACCACAAACAGTGTGATGCTTAATCGGTAGTGTTAGAGTCTCACATCTAAAATATGTGTATCTGTTCACTAACTTATATAACAATCGAGGTCTCCACCTATCAGCTTGAACTTTTAAGTGGGTTTGATTCCTAACTTGTAGGGTTTTTGCAATTTCGTCTATATTGTGCAGGTAAGTTCAATTACGTATACCTATTCCTCCAATATTGGTGGCATACAAAAATCATATGTATAAAATACAATAATTGTAGAGTTGAGTAGATGAAGTTGATGAGTTGAGCAATAAAGTTGTGAATAGTTGACCATTAAATAAACCCAATAAATTAATCTAAAAAAATTCACATATAAAACACAACATCTTATAGCTGAATCAAACATCAAACACACATCATATACTTTTAACACTATCCTCAATATATATTTCATTCAGTAACACCATCTTGTTAAATTAGGAGGATAAGCAAAAGAATCAAAAGACTACATCAAAGCATATCCCAACACATGGACAAGATTGTTGGATAAAGCTTGAGTAAATTCTACAAGTACCAAGTAATTTTTAAAAAAACTAAATAAGTAAAAAAAAAATTGTATATACATTATATTATCATGTATTGAAGTGGTCCTTTCAACCAGCTATAAGTTTCATATGCTTATAGGGGAAGAGGAATATCATTTTGAGTCACGTGCAAGACAAAATTATTGTTTGGCCATTCCTAGTTTATTTAAAAAAATAAATAAATTATTTATATATATTTTTTACCAATTTCCAAAAAATATATTTAACAAAAAAATAAATGTCAGAAGATGCCTTTCATTTTCCCAGAAGACTAAGAAGATTGATGAGATAAGGTTTTTGTGCAATTGGACCATTTTAGGACAGTCGTGTTTCAATTTCCTCCTCAACCTCAATTGCTCTCTCTATCTACATATATCTACTTGTGATTTTATATATTATTTTCTTGTAGGTTTCAGACAAAAAAGACCTCAGCTTCCAGGTAGATTCAGACACTCTTTTTTTCTATTCTTTGTTTAGTTTATGGTACAGACAGCTTCATGTTTGGAAAAATGGGTCATTTGTTTTGTTCAAAGTGCAAATATATATGTTACTCACATCTCTATGATGTATATGTGGGAACAAATATGTCTATGCCATGAGCCTAATTAATCATAGCGTAATCGATTTCTCAATCATCTCTCATGTGCACACTGCAATTTTATTATTCATTTATTTTATGTGGACATGTATGTCTAGTTGAATATTATTTTCAAATTATTGACTCCAACAATTGTATGAGTCAATCAAGGATATGTTTTTTTTATAAACAAAAGTTTCATGTCTTCTAGGCTAGTTTATTATATTTAATTTATGAAAATATTAATGATGATTTATAATTAATTGGATTATTTATCGTAGGATATGTGAGTATCGCCGTCGGTCATGCTGGGAGGGAGGGGTATGGTATGGCTGCTGATCATTATGTGATGTTCTGGAACAACCTTGGGGAATTGTGTTATCGGTCTTTTAACCCATTTATTGACATACTAAAGGAAAACCTACATGTACCAAGATTCGAACTCAAGATCTCATATATGTTAGTGTGAACTACTTACCAGTTGGCCCAACTTGTGTTGATTGTTGTGATTTCCATGTAGGTTCTTAGTAGTAAAGTAACATATGTATATGTACACTAACAAAAAATTCCATACAAATAAATCACCAATTTTCAAGCGATTCCCACACATCCCCTACAAAGGAATCACTAAATTTTCAGGTCAGACTGATAAACACAATTAAATATTTCACCACATACAACAATCTATGTTTCACGACAAAGCATAAAAGTATTTTTTTTTCTTCACGACATTTTATAAATCTTAACAATTTGAAGATGAACTGAAATGACATACATATACTCAAATTGAGTAAAACTAGTGTATTGTGAACATATTTATAGTGATTGTAAAATTCGAACTCGTGATTACAAATTACAAAAATTCATGGACTTCGTATAACTAATTTCCTGCTTAATCAACTATATCAAATAAAATTTTCATTCATATCATATTTTTTAGTGAGATCAAATCTTGGATTTCGCTGTAAAGGTCAAGGGGGATTTATGGATAGAAATTTAATCAATTTTCAGAAAAAATATATTAGTCTACAAATCTCTCTTTGTGGAATAAATAACAAGCACCCTAGAAGCATGATGAATTGAACTGATATGGTAATTATACTTTAAATATAAATCTGATATTATAGAACATATATATGTCCATTGGGGATTGAATATTCTGCAACAATAGGCTAAAAACAATGTATCTCAATCGGTTGACATAATTTTTATGTACTAAATGGGAAGAGATGAGATAAAAATCATGTCTTAGAGAAGAAAATAAGAATCATTACCATCATTGAAATGATAATAATCAATGGTTATCATTGACCTATTTAATTATTAATGAAATAAATGAAATAATTGGAAAAAGGGTATATGGGTAAATGTAACTAATTCCTAAA
>JAYMTP010004046.1:0-15723 GCA_036897365.1 Geranium brycei | reverse complement strand
GATCTCAGCCGTCCATTTCACTGTGATACATAGCTTCTTTATTTTTATTTTTAACTTAACCATCAAATCTTTATCGAACTAGATTCAAAATTGAGAAGCACTCATGAGAGATTTTTACAAACAGATTGTTTGAATTGATCTCTACCCTGGATAAATCCAAATCAACTATCCATTTAAGAATTTCACACACCCCTAAAGCCTCCACCACATTCGGATCGAAACTTTTTTGGAAACATAAATTTCTGGCAGCCAAAGGGACCCTCATACGATCCTGTACAACCAAACAAATCCCCTCCGTTGGATTCAATGTGTCATCATCGTTAATCTTGAGCCAGCCTGAAAGAGGAGGAACTCATCTCTGTTGGTCTGCAGGAAGCACAACGACTAGAACGGCCTAAGCATCGCGCCATTCTTGCAAAGACGGCCGAGCACTAGCCGCCACTTTCTTTGAATTAAATACCCAATGTACCAAATTATCTCATTCAGAATTTTTCATAGAGCCCATCAAGATGAACTAAGTAAAATCACAACTTCTCGGGGAAGCGACGATCCAATGTCAGCCCACCGAGATATAAACATGCATGTCATCGGGAGGGTATGTAAATCCTATTCGACACCCAAACATGAAGTGATATGGAGCATTTAAAAAATAAGTGAGTCGTAGTCTCAACCGCTCTATCACATAAAAAGCATTTTGAATTGATGGGAACCCCGCTATTGATATATAGCTATTTTGATTAGTCATACGCAAACATTAGGATAACAATGAGGTCCATGTATGATAACACGATAAATTTAGTAATTTCTGTTTTTTATCGTTGTTGAATAGAGGACATTGGATCCATGTCTTGTATGGAGAGTATTGTCTTTTTAAAAAATGACAACAGGGCGAGTTCATGATAAATTTAGTGATCTCATCCCCTACCCTGTAGAGATTACTCGAGGTTGAGGATATTTTTCCATCCTATTGAGGTGGTGCTACCCCAACAGATTCAAAATATATATTTTATCTCTACAAGATAACAACAAGACGAATTTAGTGACCTCATTCACTACTTCATCGAATCAAGACATCAAATTTCCGTCAAGTTCAGAAATTGTTGTCAATCTAGTCGAGAGCACGTGACGCACACGTGCTCCTTGAGAATCAGTGAAAAGGCTAAAGCATGCAACAACTGCGATCACACTAAGAAACTTAACTTACATAACAAGCAACCTAGTGAATTGGTTCTTTTTGCGGTCAATTTACACTGAAGCGAAACCAGAGCCCCATATTCACAATCAATACGACTATATACACACACACAGACCTACACATATATAGTAGCATTGTGAGAACAGAGCCGGATTGTTTCAGCTTTCTGGGTTTCACGCACTGAACCCCCGATCGAGAGAGCTCCAAGGCCCGGAGGGGACTTTCGTGCAGGCATGCGCCGACGCCTCCTCCATCTGGTGAACTTGAACTCCGGCATTGCACATGTTAGCGAAGGATCGCATTTGCCTCATTCCATATTCGGATATGGATCCACAATGAGCCTCGTATGCCCGAACCTGAACGATGCACAAGTTAAGCAACCGGAACACTTCATCATGGATAATGACAAAATGGTGACGCATGCTATCACACTTTTGCAATTGGGCGCTGAGAATGGTACCATGGCTTTGAGGCAATTCCAGTCATCGACAAGTGGCTGTCCGGAAGCTCGGATGGTGCTGAGCGCCTCTGGTCCCTTTTCGATTCCAAATACGAGCTTCCCGATAAGTTCCACGCTCTGGTCTATGTGTGCTCTGTGTGACATTGCTTCAACCACGCCCTTCTGCGCTTCAGCTTTCCTAAGCGAGCCTTCAGGGGCTTTGCGGAACTGTATAATGTACAAAGATAAACCAAATTGGATTAAAGCACATGACTACATGAGATATTCGGGTTTCGAGTGTGGTAATCAGGATGACAGCAAGTCGAGGCTATTATATATCATGATTTTCAAGTTTCGAATATTATAAATTTGGATTAGCAGTATCTAAACTTTCGGGAGAAGGATAATGCAGATTGACTCGGTATGGCGTTGAAGAGAAAGACGTACCTTATCCCAAAAGTGAAGGAGATCAGCGTCGCGTTGGTTAACAACTTTAGAAGATTGAATCAGAGAATTTTCATCCACAAAAGTGAAGTTATCATTTGCTGGGTTAGTGCCCATGTACATGAAGAGATTGTCCTTGCTGAGCCCTAAATCACCGTATTGCATGACATGGGAACCATAGGAGGAAAGGCCATTTGCAGTTCTACTCTTAACCTGCAGAGGACACAAAAATGAGTCAAAATATTAATTATACCAATAGCTCGATCAAATAAATATACATTCCCCTTGCCTATAACTATTGATTAACCTCGTAGGAAGTCAAATCTACCTATTTCTACAAGCAAAGTGATATAATTGAACATGTGATATTATAGTTATGGTCCAATGGCAGTTTGTGTAGTAAGATATGCCAAAACATTGCAGCTGAACTATAACACTTACTAGTTCATACTGCTGGTGCAAAGTTTCTGTCCGCAGATTATGTATGTCACTGTTCAAAAGATAAAAGAAACATCAAATCCCAGCTTTGAACAAATTAGACATGTACATTCAAAGTAGAATACTTTAGAATATCTTGTTTGAAATAAACAAAAATCGATTAACCAAAAAAACAGTCATATAAGTATGCAATCCCATATAGTCATATAAGTCTCAAGGAAGCTGTAACTCTAAGAACCAACTCAACTTGATTCAAACCATCAGAGCAGCACCCCGGCCAATTTGGCAGTTTCAAGATTTTAAATTGTGCTCACCTATCCTCCATCCAGGCAACGCTATACAAATCACCCAAACAGGTTTCATACTCCGGGGGAGGGCTAGGATACTCTCCCGGGCAATAGGTTCCCCAGCTGCTCTCTACAGCATTTGATGCTGTGGTTACATATATGTTCAAGCCTTCAGGAAGAAGACCCTCAAATATACTTCCAGACTCACAAGCTTCAAGATAAAATACCTGTGTGGTTTTGAATAAATAGTTCCAGAGTGTTAATATGCTACCGAGGTATGAAGGGCGATGATTTAATAAATGAGATAAATTTATAAGTTACCATGCTTTTATAGGTACCGGAAGCATGCTTCTTCTTTAAGACATCTATCAGATCATCCGCGTAGAGATACGGACTAGTTGGCATCCCTAACATGAAAACAGAAGATGGAAAATAAGATAAACAACAAATAATTCATATCAATCCATTGAACACTCATTTTATCATTTTATTTCGTCAAACTGAACCAATATAAATTTCAAAACAGGTGAGAAGTAGATCCTTTAGATACTGACCAAGCACTCCAGGACCACCATGATCGGTGAAGTATATGAAGATATGATCATTTGGACCGCTATTAACAACCTTCCCACTCCCCCCTGTAATAGCAGATTCATTTCCAAGGATGGCGTTAAGAAAGTTGTTAACAGTAACACTTCTCCCCGTATAGTCCTGCAATGAGAAAATAAACAATAAGACCACTAGAAAAATAAACCGTAAATTATGAGTAGGTAACAATCCATGGAACGTATACAGACCTTTGGGACTCCGTTATAAACATCTTCGCCATGTGGGCTGTTTATGATGACACCTTGCCTAGGGTTCTCTGTATTGAAAGCAATGTCGTCATACATGAAAACTACGATGTTTTCATCCTTAAGCCCTCCTTTCTTCAAGAGTTGATAAGCATGGCAAACATCGGCCTGGAAGAGAACAACTGGCGATCAACCTCAAGCTAAAACCGGAGCAGAGGAACTCAAGTGCCTCTGTCTATGTGTTAAACAAAGCTTAAACATGCCTATGAGGTGCTTGATATGAACATGTAGATATAAAATAGTTCACTACAAAATTACTCCTTCCTTCCTGTGTGCCTGCCTTTACAAGGAAACTATGCAACAATTCTTCTTTACCCACTTCAGAGCATCTTGTTGGGATCATTTCTATATGTGCTAGTCTTTTCAAAATAGAGTTCAATTATTACCAAACACTATTATATGCACAGCTCAAAGTTATTAGCATGTTCGTCAAAGTCGTCACGTATGATTGAAATTGACATAAGCTTAACACAATCATATTTAAGCACGACACACTTGAGCTCCATGGTGAATCCAAAGTTCAAAAACTAACCAATACCTAAAATCAAACCCGAATTTTCATAAACCATGTGAAAATTACTAGAATCACACTAAAGTTTACATCATTCCCACACACAAGAGTAAAAATAAGCATGATTGAAACTTTTTTGACGTGTCTGAGAGCAAATCTAAGTGGAAATTCAAACAAATCCATAGCAAAACACACATCATAACTACATATTAACACAAAATCACACAGAAATGAACATGCAAAATCAAATAGCAGTCCAAAGAAACACAAACACAGAGAAATCGAAGAAAAAACCGCACAATCGAGAGCGATCGATGACCTGGTGCTTGTTCAAACAAATCTAAGCTGAAATTCAAGCAAAACACACATCACAACTACATACAAACACAGAATCACACAAAAACGAACATGCAAAATCAAATAACAGTACAAAAAACACAAACACAGAGAAATCGAAGCAAAAATCGCAAAATCAAGAGCGATCGATGACCTGGTGCCTGTAATTCCAGTATCCGCTAGAACCGGCGATCAGAACCGCCCACCTGGTTCCTACGGCGTCGCCGCCGTTAACATCTCCGCCGCCATCACTCCGGAAGAATCTGGAAGCTTCCGACGGAAGCTCGATCGAGCTCCCGGCGACGTCCCTAGCTCCGGCGGCGAAGCCGGCGACGGAGACGATGGCTAAAACGACGGTGACGGTGACGGCAACGGCGGGTGAGCGAATCATGGCGATTTTGGCGGTGACTTTGTGCAAATTAAAGTAAATTAAATAGTGGTGAAATGAAATCATCATATATATATAGAGGCAGTGTTACAGTGGAGTGTACGTAGCATGATCTTGAGGTCTCGTTGGTGGGCCCGAGTTTTTTGTTGGTTGCGTTTGGAGCCGTCGATCTAGAAGGTGGGACCGTGCAATCGGATGGTCACCGATGGGCCACGGTGTTTAGTGGGACCCACAGTGGTTTTGTCCGTAAAGCAAGTGGTGTTGATTGGCTGTGGGTTCCTATCCTTCATTCATTGGTACTCTGATTCCTTACCTAAATTATAAAGAAACATTTATTATAAGTATCATAATTAACGTGCATTTTCATTTTATGGGTATCAAATATTTACTTTTATTTAATTTCTATTAATGAACTAGATTCAATTCAAAATATTTCTTCATATTTTATTATTGAATGTCAAAATAATTTATTAAATTAAAACTCTTCGGCGAATTAAATTTAAGAAAACATTGAATGAGATTGACTTCAAGATATTTATCCACACAAAATAAAATGTATTTTGTTTGATGATAATAATAGTAACAAATCAAGAGAGTTAAATACATGCTATTTCTCCTATCAACATAAAAGTAAACTATTAAACATGATATATATTATTAAAAGATAGTTGTTTAGTTTTATCTTTGATTTTTGTAAGACAACAAATTTAAAGGGTTATGTTATGAGATTCAACTTAGTCGTATTTTTCTGCAAATGATCAAATGTAATTTGTTTTATAATTATTTAAGCAAATTGAGAGATTTTAATTCTTTCAAAAAATACTCAGCGTCGCTGAGTATTACATCGTTAGTAATAAAATCGAGAGTTCGATCTCGCTGATAGAGCAGACACGAGATTTTATGAATGGATAATATTTGATGTAATTTTTTTAAAATATAATATTTAATTAAATATTATCTCATACCATAAAATAATTAAATCTGGCACATCTTATCGAATTTTTTTATATTTATTTTATCTTCGAATATCACAAAAATATGATAAAATTAAACCCTCCAATATATTAAACTTACTGACATTTTAGATGTCTCTGTTGCTTGGGAATCTACCCTGTTAAATGACATGGACTTGAAGAGAATCTAATAAAATAATGTGCATGAGACAAGAATGAATATTGACAATAATAATACAAATAAAAAAGTTGCTGACAACACCATGAAAATGAAGCTTCACCCCCAAACTTCAAATACCAATGCAATGACCCATTTGCTATTGCTTGGACCATTTTTGCTACTTGCTTCAATTATAAGGGTCACCACCACATGAACTTGATCCAGACGTTTTCGTTACGGTTGTTTTCAACCAAAAAGTCAGGAACACGGAGATATTTTAGTAATGTTTTTTTAAATAAACATATAATTTAATTTAATTCAAACAAAATAAAATTTATGAAAATATGAACTATCAAGGTATTGGTTACTAGGTAGGAGGGTCCACGTTTGATGAACAGGACTGGTCAGATTTGGACCCGACCGAAATCTATGGATCTTCAATTACTTGAACCATATCAAGAATCGATACATGACAAAATAGTATGATTCTGACCATTGTTCTCTGAATAGGTTCTCGATTGTACACGGTTGATTTTTTTATAATTTTTCATTTAGCCTTGATTTGTTGGTCGAATGAAAAGAAATTTAAGTATGATTTATAGCATGAATATATAAAATTTAATGATATAAGTGAATAGAGTTTTTAACAAATTAATTGAATTTTAGCTGATAAATATTTTGTTTATGTTCGAACTTAATATTTTAAGACTCAATAGACTCACGAACCAGCTCATTTAGTTGTTATATATATTTCTAACTCTTGATAAATATTTATAGCGACTGTCAGTTTAACATTTGATGGATTATATATATTTTATTTGATATAATATTTTTTAAGTTTAATCAATATTTGTAGTTGAAATTAAATAATGGGAGCCTAGTCGATTCAAATTTTAACTTGTATTTGTTCTTTTGTGTCAAGCTCAAACTTAGTTACGTAAACTCATTCGAGCCCGACCCAAACTTAAGCCGAACATTTTATCACGAATATGTTGAATTTATCTACAGTAGGGTTGCCCAAAAATAATCAAAATGAATAGAACCGACTTTGTTCTGTTCAAAACCAAATTGAAATTCTATCGGCTCGATTTTGGTTTATAGATTGAGAACCGATAAAAAAATCAAACCAAACCGAAAATCGATTGGTTTGGACACATCTCTCATTTTAACACATCGATCTTTATTAATTTGACCTACAAATATTGGTCCGGCAAAAAATAAGTTAATACTGACCCAAATTGTAAGAATTGCATAAAAATTTGTTTAAATGAAATCCAACTGAAAATCAATAAGGCAACTAATAACTCAAAACGGTTTAAAATATTAAATTTCATGAAATCGATTCATACAAAACCGACCAGAAAGCGACATGTTAAATAAGCTGAACCAAATTTTATTTATTCGATTTCAGTTTTTATTTTTTTTAAATGGAATTGATCCTTTTGGTGCAAAACCAAACAATAAACAGTCCTCTTATAGATATTCATAGTTTTCACATCAACCCGACCCAGACCATGACCCGGGAACTGGAGCTATCCACCTGGTCAAGCTTGTGGTGGGGCGACATGTCGCTTTTGTCGAAGCAGATCGTTCGCGGACGACACTAAAACGACCTGTTGTTTTGTCTCTTCTCAGCGGACTCGAACGACATGTCGTTTCCCACAGATAATTGAGTCCTGGCATAGCATAGCATGCGACTTCAATGAGGGTATTTTTGTAACTACAGCATTGATTATAATTAAATCATATTATACCCTCCTATTAACGTTGTAGTTTGTTTTTATAAACCTTCCAAACTTTATTATGCGAACAAAATTAGCTAGATAACTTTCTCGAGGTGAACAGAGAGACCAAGAATTTAAGTGGGATGTGGCGATAAGGGCAGCGGGGCGAATGGAACAGATGGATGACTATGCGTAATTTTAGACAGTGAAATCAGATCCTTGTTTGACTGGTTTTTCATCCAAATCAATTGGTTTGTTTACCTGATGTTCAATATTTGTTTGTTGGCTCGGTATTGAGAAGGATCGAAAATTTTCTAGCGTCGATCGTCCATGAATGAGACCAAACCCTAATTAAACGTAAGGATAGACTGCTTCTGAACATTAATCTTCTATGTTGTTTTGCTGAATTTTATTAACGTCATGGTTGATTTTATGGAATATATAATCAAGTAGTAACATATTAGTTACATTTTAAATGTTTCCTCACAAACAAAATTACATTTTAAATGTTATGTCAAGTCCAACTTAAGAAGAAATTAAAGTAAGTGATTCAAGTATTAAATTTGTTAGAATGACATGGGTTATACAAACCAACATCAATACTTTATTTAACTAAAAGAACTAAGTTATTTAACAAATGGAATGGGAGGGTCACTTTGGTTTTTAAATTTGAGAAATCATAGGTATTTAATGATTAAGTTATAATTGCACGTGACTACATGCTATTCTTTAACTCTAAGTAAATAAAATCATTTAGATTTGAGTCCAGATTATAAGCCAACTTAATTTTGGACTAATTAGACAATTTTATTTTATGCAATACTAAATTATAGATTATAAGCATATATTCGAATTTAAATAACATAATCAAAACTCAAGATACTGTGTAAGAGACGGGCACGTAATAAACACCTGGAAAGATGAGACGATAATATGTGTTTCACTTGACTGGTTCGGTTCTTTGTATGGTAAGCACGACACATGGTTTAGGAGAATTAGTTTTGAACCATAACTTAGCGATTCTTTCAAAACTAAAACCAGAATAAAATTATTAACCACGATTCTCAATTTTTAGATATGGCATGACTCGGTTCTTGGTTTGTGATTGATTCCACGTCCAAAATGAAGAGGTGGACACGGTTCTAGAACCGGACCCGACCTTTCGGTTTCCTCAAGATCTGAACCATACTCGAATCCGCAATGTGAGGAAATTATCTGATACTAACCATAGTTCTCCAAATCGGTTCTTCAATTCTACTCAATTGAAACCGATTAATTTTTAAATTGTCATTTAGAATCAATATATAAGTCGAATCAGACAAATTTGATCATGATTTATAGCTAAAATCTTTAAGTTAGCAATTATGAAAATATAATGTCAATATTCAATTATTACAACTCAATGAAAATATAAAGTTTGCAAATAAAATACGAATAAAAGATAAATAATACACGTGTGTGAACAGGAGGTAAATACATAACAACACGAACATATTTGATTCTGAACAGTTTACCGTTAATTATAAGTTTTATGAGTGAAAATCAAAATTAAATGATGGTGTCATTCATGCTGAAAGTGGTGTTTGTGGGATTGGTATGGTCTGTAGAGAAAGTACATGCTGTGTCATGGGTTTGAAGTGCGAGAATTATTCGAGGATTCTCCTACCGAAAAAGGTGGAGGCCGTAGCGGTTCGAGAAGCGATCAAATGGGCAAGCCAAATGAGTTTGATAAAAATTCAAGTGGAGACATACTATCAACGAATTGCTTACATATTCAAATCACGAGTCCGACCATGTGGGAGACTTGATGGTATTATTACCAAATTGTCTGTTCTCGTTAAATCAATTTCCTAGGACTATTGAGGTGTTGTTCGACAATCGTTTCTTTAATCAATCAGTTGATAAGTTGGCTAAGTTTGTGTTGTTAAATGCAAGTTTTGAATCAGACAAAGAGTTTATCCCGTCGATGCTCGTTAGTACTTTAAGCATTGATGCCTTGCGCTGTTAATAAAGTTCTTTTCCAAAAAAAAGATGATTATCTCAAATTTAAAGCAAAAACTAAATTATTTATCACGATTATGAGTTCTCGATTCAAGAACGGTTAAGGTCCAAAATGTCCACTCCCAAATCAAACGCTATCTATGTAATGGTCTCTTTTGTATATACTTTTTAATTGAATAAACATAATTTTTATAAATATTAAATATTTTCCCGCAGAAAAAGAGCGGCTCGCTCCTTTTTGAAACTAGGGGTTTAGCTTCTTCGTCTCCAGCCATTAAAGGACCAAGAATCTCCTCTCAGTGTCGCTCTCCAACTCGTTCAATTCCTTTCTCGTTACGGTAATTGACCATCCCATTTGAATCATTTTCAGTTTAATTTTGTTTATCCCTCTGTTTGGCTGCTGAGAAAAGTTTAGGGAAATTGTCTCACTGTTCTGGTAAAATATTAATATTATTTTACACATTAGTGTCGAATCAGAGTTATGCAAAAGCAACCCAAATAAAAATGTGTTGTATAATCTGTGAATTGGGAAAAAGGTTTTTTTTTGATGGATTGGTTATTGCTATGTACTGAGTTTCATGAAAATTGGGTTCATTTGTATTTTAAACTGTGTAGGATATTGCTGAGGTGTAGTGGTGTTAGGAGTGAAGATGAAGGCTTGTAGTGGAGCTTCTGCTATGGCTTCTCTGCAACAGCCCTTGTGGACCAAGGGTTCTGTTTCTGCCACAAAACGGTTTGGTGTTGCTGGGTTTGCTCATCAAGTTAGTCTAAAATCGGCTAAGCCCGGGAGGTCTTATTGCGTCAGAGCAAGTTTGGCTACCGGGAGTCCGGTCTCTGATCCAGTTTCTGAAATTGGAGGTAGCTATCTTATGTTTTCTTCTAATATGCGTTTGAGGGTGTATCTGAAAGTCATCAGTGATTGAGAGAATCAGGATACTTTGACTCACATTTTTATTATTGTTTACTTTCAATTTGATTGGCACGTCTAGTATGGTCTTGAAGATGCGAATGTAAGTGGATTGTCATGATTACGTGTATGTGTGCCTGTACTTAAGTTATAAGGATGTTGGAATAAGCAAATCCGATCCCGTTACGAGCTTATTAGTTATTACATTACATCTGGAGTAGTTCGAAACAGTCCAAAGCCAGAAATGAAGGTGGGGTGTGATTTATGTCCAAAACATCACTAGTCTGGATTTGCTTCCAACTTGCATTGTGATTTTATGAGCTGCTGCATTATGTTTAGAAAGTTGTAATGATTAGTGTCATCTCGTGCCTTCATATAATGAACATAGAAGCAGGCTGGAAGTTTTTCCATTGGTATGATGTATTGAACATGTATAGACCATATGTCAAAAACCACACTCCTGAGTCATTCAGTCAATGTTTATAGTTGATATGCAGTTTCTTTTGGCAGTCCAGGCAAGCGATAAGTGGCATTTAGCTCACTCCCTGTAAATGGGTTTTATGCTATTATATGCAGGTAAAGGAAGCAACTTTGTAGACTATGGCTTGAGTGAAGCTGATCCTGAAGTGCAGGCAATTATTAATAGTGAGAAGCAGCGACAATTCAAAAGTCTCGAGCTTATCGCGTCCGAAAACTTTACCTCTCGGGCAGTTATGGAGGCTGTTGGATCATGCCTCACAAACAAGTATTCTGAAGGATTACCTGGCAAAAGGTAAACTGCATTCATTGAAGAAAAATAAAAATTCTTAATATAGTATGTAGCTAATTATGTTATCATGCCTCAGGTACTATGGTGGAAATGAGCACATTGACGAGCTCGAATCACTATGCCAGGCAAGGGCTTTAGCAGCATTTCACTTAGATAGCAAGAAGTGGGGCGTTAATGTTCAGCCATTGTCTGGTTCTCCTGCCAATTTTGAGGTTTACACTGCAATTCTCAGTCCACATGATCGAATAATGGTGAGTTGTCATCTATACGCTTTTATCGTTAGTTTTTCCTGAAAACGACAAAAGACAAATAATGGTCTTGTAATGACTAAATCAATCCATTTGTACGTGTTATGGACATAGGGCTTGGACTTACCTCATGGAGGACATCTTTCTCATGGTTTTATGACTCCTAAGCGGAGGGTCTCAGGCACCTCAATTTATTTTGAGTCTATGCCTTACCGTCTTGACGAATCTACAGGTGCTGCATTCACGTCATGTTTCTAGATAGCAGAATTATTGCTCTGTTGGTTTTTGCTTGTAGATTCATTTTGTTTTTTTCATTTCAATTTCAAACAGGTATTGTTGATTATGACATGCTTGAGAAGACGGCCACTCTATTTCGACCAAAGCTCATCATTGCCGGTGCTAGTGCTTACCCCCGAGATTTTGACTACCCCCGTATGAGGAAGGTAAGGATCATCCACGTTTCTTTGTATTATGCAATATTTATGTCACCGATTAATTTGTGCTTATTCGTCTATCTAAACCTTATTACACTTCACACAATATTAGATTGCAGATTCTGTTGGTGCTTTTCTCATGATGGATATGGCTCATATTAGCGGGCTTGTTGCCGCTTCTGTGGTTGCTGACCCCTTTGAGTACTGTGATATCGTGACAACAACAACACACAAGGTATGGACTGAACATCTACAATCATGTTCATGTGTAATGGTCTCATGCTTTTAAATATGTCTCTTGAACATATACCCTCTAATCCGTAAGAGCAGAATCTTATAATAACGACGCTTTTTCCAGTCTCTGAGAGGTCCAAGAGGCGGTATGATTTTCTTCAAGAAGGATCCCGTTCTCGGAGTTGATCTAGAATCTGCCATAAACAATGCTGTATTTCCAGGCCTTCAGGTTAGATACCGTCTTTATTATTTTTCCCTTTTCTAGTGATGTAGTTGGCATTTTTTTTATAAATAAAGTTCCTTTTCGGGTTAATTTGGACATTGTTGATGTATATGTAGGGTGGTCCTCACAATCACACAATTGGAGGACTTGCTGTTTGCTTAAAACACGCCCAATCCCTGGAGTTCAAGGCCTACCAGAGCCAGGTAAAGCACTTCACCCCCAATATTTGATGCTGACCCGTCTTACTTATTGCCCAACTGACCTAATGCAGTCTTTTTCTTCTTTTTTTTTTATCAAGAAATCAGTAAATCCTAATCTAATGTCTTGTATTCTCTTTTCTAGGTAGTATCTAACTGTAGGGCTCTTGCAAGCCGATTGGTTGAATTAGGATATGAACTGGTTTCTGGTGGAAGTGACAATCACTTGGTTCTGGTTGATCTGAGGCCATTGGTAAGTATTGTAGACATATTTCTGTTGTTATAGTAAGTTTCTAAATCGTGAGCATGTATTGAGATGTCCGGGATTTTGCCAAACTCAATATTAATGCCTTAACAGGGTATTGACGGGGCTCGGGCGGAGAAAATTCTCGATATGGCCTCTATCACTCTCAACAAGAACTCGGTGCCCGGTGACAAGAGTGCTCTCGTGCCTGGTGGCATTCGGATTGGATCTCCGGCCATGACAACTAGGGGGTTCACCGAGAGAGAATTCATCGCGGTTGCAGATTTTATTCACGAGGGTGTGGAGATAACCCGCGAAGCTAAACAACTGGCGTCGGGAACGAAGCTGCAAGAGTTTTTGAGGTTTGTAGCATCACCTGATTTCCCATTGGCCAGTAAAGTGTTGGATCTGCAGAAGAGAGTTGAAGCCCTCACTACTCAGTTTCCAATGCCTGGAGTTGAAATCTGTGGCTGAAAACTGTCCATTGTTGCAGCTCCAAAAATGCCCAGTTTTGGATATTTTTATAATGTAGATTTTGAGGCTGCATGAAAATTTTGGAACCGCGATGACCTAGAGGGAAGGGAGGAATGTGAGAGAGCAGTCACATGGAAATGTTTTGAAAAATTGAAAAAAAAGGGACATTTTGGTCATCTCGGGTTAACGTTAGTTTTGTATTTTTTTTTTAAAAACACGAGCACTCGCCCCCCCTTGGCTCGGGAATTCAAAAAAAAAATCACATACGGTTCTTCCGGAAAATTGGATATGCACCCCTTAAATTTTGATATATATATATATATGTCTTCCACTACAAACTTTGGGGTTTTTACAAATCGTCCAAACCAATCACCAACCAATCGCAAGCGTTGTTTTATGGAAATCTGCGTGCACGTTTTTTCAGCCCGTGACATGTGTCTATGCGTGTCCATGAAAGCTGACACGCAGTAACTTTTGGAGTTGCAAAAGGTTACACCTTCAGCACAAAAAGTTACACATGAACCCAAAAGTTCCACCTAGCGCAAAAATTCAGGTGGCATTTTTTGCGCTGAGGGTGGAATTTTTTGCGACTCCAAAAGTTACTGCGTGCCAGCTTTCATGGACACGTGTCGGGCGTTAGGAAAGCGTGCGCGCATATTTCCATAAAGCAACACTTATGATTAATTGGTGATTGGTTTGTACCGTTTGTAAAAACCTCAAAGTTTGTATGTGATTTAAACTCTCTATATATATACACACAAAAGAGGTATACTAAAATAATAAAATTTCTTTAACTTAGTGGTAAGGGTGTTGCTTTTTATTCATAAGGTTCAAACTTTGTATTGACAAACTTTTTTTTACAGTTATATGTTTTTTCAATGATGTTTGGGCCTTCAAATAGTTGGGAGCTTTTAAACTCACTTCAATGATATCTTTCATTCATTAAACTAATCTAACTCGAGCCCAACTTATTAAAGTTTATAAAATCCGTGAACCGACTAATTTCGTATTTATATATCCATGAAGGTTAAATTTAAACTAAACTAAAAAATAAATATTCAATCTCGAATTAGTTTTTGTTATATGCATTTAGTAATTATATTACTATTAAATTTATTTTCTTAATTAATTAAATTAAAATTTTAGTATGAAATTTTGTCTCCCTTGAAAAATTTTCTGAATCCGCCATTGTTATCAATGACTTACAATCCCATCTAAAATATTAGAGATAAAAAAACTATCTTGATTAGGGACTACAATAATTATAAGAGCAATTTTTTTTTATTTTAAGATAAGTTTTGAACTTCCGTCACAACTTTTTAATACAACAAACATATATTTATATATTAAAATTAGAATTATAATCACAAATTACAAGCTCAATTAAACTGATTCGGATACTAAGACACAAGTCTATTTATATAGTACAAACAAAAATATTAAAAGGGTAGTTTGGTCATTCTATGTTGTTAACATAGTTTAATACATATCACAAACTTATAATTATGGTACAAAAAAAGTTTAAGGTATCGAAGTGCGAAACATATATAATTAAGTGCACTAAACTGTCTTTTCTCTTTATATAACTAACATTTTTTAAATCAACGTACAAATGTATAATTTTTTATGAAACTATCAAACAACAACAACGAGATTAATATGTTTAAAACAATATTGTAAAAAATATTAGGCGATAGTCGGAATGATAGAACATTTGAAGACAAATAAAAAAGTAGTTTGCGACACATGCAAACGACGTGCAAGCAGCATGCACATAAAATACAAATCACTTTATGTTATAATATTTTGTACAAGAAGATAAATTTTATCGACTCATTTAAAAATAAATATTACCCCTCTCAAAATTTTATGGATCCGGCACTGGGTATTCTCCAAAATTTCAAATACACACAAATCAACAAATAAACCATATATTTTGAATATATGTAGAAATTGATTCGAAGTGTTGATTAGTGTTATTATGACGACAGATGCGACAATGCATTTTGACACCAAATTAAAGATGTTACATATTGCAAATTTGACATACACAAAGATCACAAAACAAAGATTTGACCGAAAGAGTAGAACGTATATATATATATACCACAAAATTTGTTTATGCTCGATCGTACTGTTGGGGAGATCCGGGCCTTACCTAGGAGGAGCACTCAAGGAAAGCCCATACACACATTAGAGCCCACATTTGACCCAAAAGACTAGCCTAGTGGGTCTAGGGTCCAATGTGTATATAAACCCTCCT
>JAYMTP010004045.1:0-15729 GCA_036897365.1 Geranium brycei | reverse complement strand
TTTTTTGTGCAAAATGTGTGTATTTATACAAAAATGATGAAATAGCCCGTGAAATTAAGAATTAATTTTTAACTTAAAAATATTTGAACTAAAAAATTAAATTACAAAATTTGATTATACAAATTTTAGTTAAAAGATAATATCAAAAAAACTTAAAAATATTTATTTTTAACAAAGTACACAACACCCTCTTGCAATAGTGTGATAGTATACAACACCCTTTTGCCATTTTCCCTTAAATATAAAACCAATACCTACCTAATACAAAGAGAGATATTTTATATACAAACCTTACAATCAACTACTAAATGCACAACAAGAAGGCCTGTTATTTAACTGTCCCTCACTATTTAAAACTTATAACGAACAATGTAGGTAGGTAGGGAACCGATACCTGTGAGACCAGCCCAGATGGCTAGGTCGGCAATGGACAAACAATACCCGACCAGAAAGCTGCGCTTCTCCAGATACTCGTCGAGATATTTGCACACATTCTCAAACTCCGAACCCAAAGCAAGAGTGGGAGCATAGCCCAGCAATTCATCGATCTGAAAATAGAAAGGAGAAAAGGAGTTGCACATCTTGCGATGGTAATATATGAATATAATACAAGCAAGTCAAATATGTTAACTATGGATAGCTTCGGCGAATGAAAAGAAAATAACCTGACTGGATTCAAATGCATCCTCTCCATAGAAATTGTTGATGTTGGCAACCCGTCCAACATGACGGAGAAGTACATATGCTCCGTGGAGCTTCTTCCTGAAATCAGCACGAGAATAAGGAATTAAGAGGGTCGATGGGGATTACAAAAGTTGATTCGTGTGCTAAGAAATATACATTTACTTCTCACAGATAGAATCGTCGGGGAAAAATTGCAATTACAACCAAGTCAGTGGAACTAAATAAACCCAACTTGTAATTAAGGGAATAAATGAAAGAGGTTCAATGACATAACAAAGAACAGACGAAAGTAACTAAATTTGACCTATTTTGACTACAATTTAAATTAAATCAATAACTATGATATTTATATTATACTGTGATATCTTACATGAATCCTTTAGTGATCAATCGACATATTCTAGTCACTATAATAGATTTTTTGAGGTAAATTAATAGAAGATAACTATCAATTAAAGCAACTAGACACAAAACTTCAATCAACTTGCACGAGTATAGCAGGAATTGTAAAAAAAGGCTAATAATGTTATAACAATCATAAGTGAATAAATCCGTACCCATTGGATAAGAGAAAGGCAGGGACAGAACCAGCAGGAAGAGAGGCATCAACAGACAACGGAATTCCGGCAATTTTTGCGGCAGCAATGACAGCAAGCGGTGGACTCTCTGCCGGAAACAACAGCTTCTTGATATCCATCTTCACCACCTGCACCACGTTACCTCCAATCCTTAACTATATCAAGAACAATACAATACAAACTAGTGGTTTTCAACATAATCATGTTCGAACTTGTCTTTATCAAATTCAGTGGCAAATTATGTAGTAGTAATAATAGAAGCAAAATCACAATCGTGTTTCTAATCTAAAAACAGAACAATTCAGTGTGGTGATAACAAAGTGGAATAAAAAATAGAAGTCCGAAAACGTTGCCTTTTGGGGGTGACCAGTCTTATACTTTGCTAAGCTTAGAGGTCCCGAGCAGCTCAGGCACAGATTGCGGATTGGTAGTTTTTGGGTATAAATAGTTAGAGATTGATCCTTAGGGACTTTAGCTTGAATGCAGCTCGTGCTTATCAGTAAAGTTTCAGTTTTTATTCGATAAAATCGTTTCGATTTCTTTGTTAATTTCTGGGTTCGGGTTCTTGCTCGATACACTATGAAATCAAACTTCTGCAACCAACTTTTTGAAATCAACATGAAGTTCAAACAGCATAAATCAACCAAATCCCTCAAATTCTCTCAATGAGATTTTCCCAACAACCAAACAGCACCAAACAAACTAAATCCATAGACACACAGCTCAAACAACCAAACAACAGAAAATGAAAAAATGAAAAAACTTCACAATCTTGATTCTTCACTCAAAACCCTCAAAGCAAAATCAGAAACAAATTCGAACAAACGAACCATGAAATCGAGCGGTTCAGAGTAAAACTACAATTACCAATCAACGCGAACACACGCGACGCGAGTCTGGGAGCTGAGACGCGGCGCGTCGGCGACGGTCACGGCGGCGATAGGTTTTGGTGAAGAAGAGAGCGAAACGCGAGCGAGAGACCGAATTTAGTGTCGTTTTTATAGTGGGGTTTGATGTGAGCTACGATGGGCTGGGCTGGTTTTTCTGAGCCCATTGTGTGCAAAAAGTCAAAACTCAGCGGCCCACCTTACTTGACCCTACAATTTTTTCATTGACCCCTGTGGTAACCGGGACAGATTTAGTGATTTTCGTCTCGTATTTCAAGTTTGGAGTATTTTATTCCGTGTAAGAATAACAACAAAGATGGATTCGGTGATTTTCGTCTCTTACCTTGTCGGATTGAGTATATCAAATTCTCGGCATGCTTGGGGATGACAACTGATTTCGGACCATTTTCTTTCACATCCCTATATAAAGACAAAATACTTTAAATTTGACATGATCACAAAACTCGCCCTGTTTTTTATTCATAACTGAATGGCATATGCAAAACAGTAGTGTTGGACTGTCGGTTCGTGTATCCAAGTACAAGCTCGAGTAACACGAGACGGGTTTGGTGATACCGTCCTCGTTTCGATTGATTCAGAGATACTAATTTTTCGTCTAAGATATTTTGCCTCTATAAAAACGACGGTGAAATAATTTTAAAGCGTGTTTTTTTCATTTTCAAAGTTATTATTTCGTTTCACGGAATCATAAAAAGTATTTTTTTATTAATATTTATACAATGACAAAACTATCTCTAACTTAAAATTCTACCCACAGGTTTGCATTCAGTATCATTAATGTTAAATTAATTAAAAAGTATTTGGAATCAAAGACTACTTTTGTGTTTCAATCTTTTCCCCTTTTTGATGGGCCATCATAACCTAACAAAGAAACTCAAATAACATTAGTTTAGACTTATTGATTTCTATATCTCACTCCATCAGATTGGGCAAGTATGGGTTCAAAATATTTGTATTTATAGAATGACAACGAAACGGGTTCGGTGTTCTCGTTCTTATCCCGTCAGATAAGAGATATCATGCCCTCGTCGAGTTTGGGAGATTTTCGTCATCTCTGATATTTTTTTCAATCGTGTCAGAGACATTAGATCCACGCCGGATCCTCTGTAAAGATGATGACACGGTGAGTTTTGCAATCCCACTCCCTCGTCTGGTTGGATCGAGATGCCTGATTAAGAATTATTTTACATTAACTTAACATTTCAGGTGAATCAGGAGTGAACACTGGCAACCCATGTCATGATTTGAAACAAAGAATCAACCAAACCTCCACACACACCATCCCATGATCATGTCTCCACAAATGTAATGAGTACAAAGGTACATGTCTATGGTCTGTGGTTGGTGGCAAAAAGTGAGTCTCATTATCAAACCTCTCCTTTGATCCCCATAAGCTGTAAAGCAATTGATAAAGACACCAAACCCAACAACCTTTTTTAGCCCTCTCTCAAGTCTCAACACATACCACAATTCCTCACTCTTCACAAAACTCATGAGGAGGGCTTATAGGAAGATGTGGAGGGCAGTGCCTTGTGCAGCAAGGAAGTGCCCGAGGCCCGAATCCGCCAAGAACATTGAGGAGATACTCGGTGCCAGGCTCGATCCCATCGAGGAGGAGCCCGAGAGCGAGTGGGAGGAGGATTCGACGCCAACAAGGCACAATTGGCGCGTTTTTGTCAGGAACAAGCGCAGGAACGGGATGGGATGCGAGTTCCTGCCTCGGTTCAGGCTCGTGGACTCTTACGTGCTATTCGTTACTGGTTTCGCATCGAAAGGTAGCTTCGGGGGGCTTCTTCAATATTAATTTGACATGTTCTGGTGTTTTTGGGGGGTTTCATGTAGTTTCTGTATAGTTCTGTGTACTAAATATGTTGGACTTGTTGACATGTTTTTTTTTCCACTTCTTTACCTTTTGATTTAAGGTTAGTTGGGAAGTGATTGGTCTTAGTAACAAATGGGTGTTTGTTGTGAATAATTGATTTGTATTTTCTTGCATCAATCAATTAAATGTTATGTTAAAATCTCTCTAAAAGTACTAATGGTAAGAGAATTGAGAGCCTAGGCCCAAAAACCCATATAAAGGCCCCGTTAATGAATGTTGAGATAGGCACAGGCTCAAAAGGTCCATGGAAATCAGCTAATGGAGATGCAAGGTATCAACACCCGTAGCTCTCGCATGCTAAGCAAGCGCTCTACCATCTGAACTACATCTCCATTGATTTTTTGAATTCAATAACAACAAGACGTCATGAAAGGATGGCAGCAGACTCTAAACTCGAGCAGAATCTGATATCCTCGGTTTGATAGGGTAAAAAATATAATTGTTAAATTTTTTTCAAACTCTTCATTTTATAAAAAAGATAAAATATCTCAAATCTGTTGAATATTTTGTATCTTTTATCTAAAGCAATAAAAACATAAATCCTTAGATCCGTCTCGAACACCTTTAATGTTATTGTGACCCTCTTTACATATGGCCATCTTACATTCAAATTCAACAAAACTTAGCTTACATAAATGCAAAGTAAATGTCACATGCCCTCCTTAATTCCTTCAAAACCATTGACATTTTGTAATAGAAAGTACCTCATGAATTAGTCAACTCCACAAGTGATTCCTAGATCTCTCTCCAAAGTCAACCAATTAACATGACCCATTCCCTAAACATTATTAACAAACCCAATTAGCATCCATTCTCTTGTCAATTTGCACCTCACTGCCAAAATAAACCTATTGGCTATTACCTATTTCTTGTACATTCCCCAAAACAATTTCTTAATTCATTTTTTTCTAATTCACCAACTCTTATCTCTTTTGACAGAAAAAAATCAACAAGAAAATAAATAAATTCCAAACTGCAATTATAATTAAATACATAATAATTATAACAAAATTACATTATATATATTACAAACAAAGTCATACTAAATTGAAACAAAAGAACACTAAATTAATATACTTATATGTCGTTGCTTTAACTCAAAAATATTGTGATTAGTGTTCTAAAAATCTCTGACTAGTATGATTAGTCTTCGATTAATCATCGACTAATCTCTTGTTAATATTTAGTTAACTATTGATTAATTAATGAATTACATTTATTTTCTTATTAATCCCCGGCTAGTCTCCAGAAAGTCTTCTCTGCCCAACCACCGCCTATCAATTTTTAAAATATCAATTGTGATCCAATAAATACTTTGTAAAATAAAAACTCAATAAATTACGAAATCAGAGCTCCATCATCAACAATAACAACAAATTCAATGTAATTTAGGATCTAAACCATAAACACAAAATCAAATCACTACCTTTTACATTCTTGCTACAAACAATCAACCTCACCAAACCACAAAAGACACAATCTTTACTGATTGTTTGTAGCAAGAATGTAAAGGGCAGTGATTTAATATTTCGTAATCTATTGAGTTTAAAAATAAAAACTCAATAGATTAAGAAACCAGAAATTCATCACCAACAACACCAACAAATTCAATGTAATTTACACAAAATCAAATGACTGCCCTCTACATTCTTGCTACAAACAATCAACCTCAACACCCACAAAAAAATAAAAGACACATTTTTTACCAATTCCATTTTCAGCAGAAGCAGTACGATGATGAAGAAGAAGAGGTGCGGTTCTGGTTGTGCAGCAACCGAAGGAACCTCCTCTTCCGACAGTAGAACCCGAACCGGAACCTGGACACGACGAGCCTCCGGATCCTCCGGACCGACCGGAGCCGCCGGCAGATGACCCTCCCGACCCTGGCCAGCGACCCCCTGACCCTCTCCGACAGGCTCTGCTTCCTCGAGAACCTGTAGCTCCTCAGGAACAGCTGTCTCTTCTCCGAGTCGCTCCGGTGTATCGGCTCGAAAGAGCTGGTCCGGAATATCGGGTCCAGCGAGTAGCTCCGGTAATGGGTCGCCGGAAAAGACATCGGAGATCGAGAAAGGTGAGATCTTTGGGGATTTGGGTATTGGAGAGGATTGATGAGAATGGTGAGTCCGAGGAAGATGGAGGTTTTTGGGGATATAAAGGAGGTTACTTGGAGGAGGTGGACTTTGCGGCGACTGCGCCGCCGGAGTAGCTGAGCCAAAGTGGCCTAACCTCGTTGTTTAATGAATTTTTATCGTACACGTGGGCACGTACCATGTATTTGTGTGTAGTGCGATTATTGTATTGTTTAGTGATACAGAGGCAGGATATCTCAAATTTGACGTGGAAATGGTGTTTTTGGTTAAATCGGGTTTGGGGTGGAAAGTTTTGTAGGATTTGACGGGGATCCGAGCCGAACTGGAATTGAAAAATTGAAATTTGTGGATGATGGGTCGGATTCGGTTCTGAAAGTAGAGAACTGTTTGAATTCGATCCGGGTGTGATTCTGATGCTACGAAATCGCCGGTTATTTGGTTCATAACCATACTGGTTCATCATGCTTATGTGTTGCCCTCTGTGTGCGCCACCGGTATCTCTTCTACATACGTGTCTCGATCTCGCTCTTGAACTAGAAATCCAAAATGATCTGAACAGTCTCTCTCGCACAGTTGCATTCTCTCGGACTCAGCTTTGTCTGGTTCGGCTAATAAGCCGGGCTCAATCTTATCTATTTCGGCTCGTAAATCAGGCGTGAATACGAGATCGAAATCTAATCGGTGAATACGAGATCGAAATCTAATCGATTCCAACTGGGTAAACCGTCCAGACCCGAATTCAAAACTGAACCATTTTTCACATTGTAGTTTCGGGTTAGGCTCCCATATATTGAGAACCGAGGAATTTGGTTCGGGTTGGTTTTGACCGGTTTGGTTCTGAGTTGGAACCATGCCCACCCATGACCAAATCCGCTTATAGATTTTGACTTTGAAGGGGACACGACATTCTCGGACAATGGAGATCAACGTATCTGCCTCGAGCCCATCTCGTTGTTATCCATGATCGAGAAGAGTTTTTGGAGATATATTGTAGTTATTTTATATGATATCATATCTCAGATCGTGTCAGATCTAATCAGACAGACTATACGATTAAATATATTTCAAGCTATATTACGAGGGAGTGGATGTTTTCTTGAACGAGTCTAGTTATGGATAAGATGATTGGGATGACAATGGGACGAGTTGTGGACTGATTTATAAATCTCTTCACTTACCTATTCGGGTCGGATTCACAGTACTTTACCTCTATATAGATGACAACATGACGAGTTCAAGACAGATTCAACGATCCCATAAAAAAAATCATGTTCCAATTGAGTTCATATTTTTTTTTCAAGAACGAGATGATCAAACATGTAGAGAGACGAGATCACTAAATCCGCCCTCTAGTCATCTCTATCTTCATTCTTGTATTAGAGTCAATATCTGAAAAAACACCTCAAACTATAAACAAATATATCTAACACACGTATAAAGTGCCGTCTACGATATATTTTTATGTCTAATTCGACTTTTAGAATAAAATAAGTAAACATCATTTTCAATAACAATAGTAAAATTTAATATATTATTCATATACATATACATATATGATAGGACCATGAATAGTTATCATATTGAAAGTCACATGCATGTATATGTGTATTGTGTATATGCAAAGAAAATGAGCTGACTTGACTTTACTATGAAGCTTCTTTAATTTATGATCACACACAAAACAGATGGATTTGCCAAAAAGTTGATCACCAATTACATAATTAATCAAATTAATGTTAGTGATTATCAAGAACAATCCAAACAAGTTTCTTGCAATCCAAGAAACAACTCTGTCGTCTTTGTTTGATTAATAAATACATATTCTCCAGCTAATTAGCAGCAAACCAGAACCAAATTAAGAACTAATTGTTCGAACTATGTATGTATTAAAATACCTATTTTTTCTATAGATGTTTTTGTTTTTGAATTAAATGTATATTTAAATAATTAACATATCGGGTTTTAGATATCGGTCAGAAGTGACCCGAATCGAAACCTTCGATTCTCGATGTATGGGAACCAAACCCGAAACCGCTACGTGAAAAACGGTTCAATTTTAAATTTGGTTCTGGTCAGTTGGATTCCGGTTCTACCCGATTAGAAATGATTTAATTTCTATCGTGAATTCATGCTTGATTTATAAGACCGAAAGAGTGCGATTATGAATAAGAGAGACGATTCAATTCATTTTGGATTGTTACTTTAGGAGCGAAATCGAGACATGTAGGTGGAAGATGTCCTGGTGGCGCGCCCATAGAGCAACACATAAGCATGATGAAGCGGTTCGATTTTTAAAGCGATTCCACTGTGAAAACTGGAGTCGAATCGAATTGAAACGGTTTTTTAATATCATAATCGAATCCGACTCGTTACCCTTTGTTCTTTTGAATCTCAGTTCGTGGCCGATTTTGGGTATGGAGTGCCCACCCCTAAACAAGATTACCCAACATAAAATCTAACTTTTTATTCCTGGTTTTGTGAAAATTTACATTTTTCAATGAAATATTTTTAGAAATAACTAAAAATTGAGTTTAATAATAAATAATGAATAAAAAAAACATTGCTATTTGAAGGGTAAAAGGGTAAAGTTGAGAAACACACTGAGATTGGTTTCTTCTCTGGCTTGAGGCTTAGCTTCTCAATTCGATCAATAAATCGAAGGAGCGATTTCTTCGTTTCTTCATCATAGCAACAAGGTGCGTTACAGTTTCCGATTCCCAGTTGATTCTCTCAGAATTTACTGTTCATAATCTCAGTTCTGAGTTCTATGTGTATTTAACACGAAGTTGGGTCTCAGTGAAAAGATCAGATTTTTTAGTTTGTTTCTTCGTGTAATGTGTTTCCTGTTCTTGGGTTTTTGATTTTCCGGCGTGAAAGCAAATGGGAAGGTCTCAATTTTGGTTTAGACAGTGTCATAGCATTTCCCCCAAAAATTGTAGTTTGTGACTTTTTTGTTTGTTTTTGGTAATTTTTTTTGGATTTTTGGTTTTGGTTGGATTGGTTGTTTTGTTCAGTATAAGTTGGAAGCATGAGAAACCCAATTGATTGAATAGTGAATAATTTTGGGTTCTTGTGTTGTGATGATTCAACTGTGATTGGTTCTGTTTGGGTGAGAGAGAGATGGATTTGGTGTTGAAATTAGGTTTTCAGTTTTGGTTATGTGAATGTTATTTCTAAAGCAAAACTTGTATGAAAATGTAGAATGGATGAGAGATACTCTACCCGAGTGATTGTTTAATGACGAGTTCTTGTCTTGTGGTTGATTCAATGGTGATTGGTTCGGTTTAGTTGATATAGAGATGGATTGGTGTTTGAAATCATGTTTTCAGTTTTGGTTATGTGAGTGTTATTTTTAAAACAAAATTCGTATGGAAATGTAGCGCACGAAGAATGGACGAGATATACTCTACCGAGTGATTGCTTAATGACGGGTTCTTGTCTTTTGATTGATTCAATGTTGATTGTGTTGAAATTATGTTTCGAGTTTTGGTTACGTGAATGTTATTTCTAAAACAATATTCGAATGAAACGTAGTGGACATGGCGGAATTGAGCTTGGGCATGCTCATAGACGTTGTGGACGAAGAATGGATGAGAGATACTCTACCCAATGATGGTATTGTCTTTTTGCCTTTTGTCATCGGAGAAAATTTAAATTTTCTCGCAGTATAGTTTAGTTAGCTTTCTGCTGTTCTCGTTCAGATCTTCCATTGCCGCCAGTTCTTGTGGTTCGGGCAGAAGACAGTGAAGACTCGAGTATGGACTCTTTCTCTATATCGTGTTTGTGTGAAATATGTTGTTTTTTTTATTACTGTATTATTAACTACGTTGGATAGTTGAAAGAGATTAGGGTTTCGGAAAAATGCTCACTCGGTGCTGATGTGCTTTGTGTTCTTCAGATCAGGAGGCACAACCACCAGTCGGGGATACATGGCACGATCTTGCGCTGGGCACGCTCGGGACTGCTTGATGATATAGGTTCAGCTGGATTGAATTTGGTTATAGTTTTTAGATGGAACCTTTCTTAATCTTGGATTGTGTTCATTCATAGTTTTTGAAATGGAAGTGTTTTAAGACCCAATTCTTGTTTGTTTAGGTGCTTTTTGTTTTTGCCCATATGCTGAATGATTAAGGTCATAAGTTGAAGTTTTGTGGAAGGCATACACTGGCAGAAATATGGTAAAAGTCTCTTGACTTGTTGAATTAATTCTCGATTAGTCTTTAATTAATCCTCTATAATTTTTTATCAATAGGTTAATTCGATTTATTCTTTGATTAATTTTTAATTAGTCAAATTAATTAGTCCCTAGAAGGCCCTCTCCAACTGACTAGCTCCTTGTGTTTTTTACAACATTGACTAACAGGTTTACCATTCCTCGAAATGGACAAGGATAGGATTTTGAGTTGTAGGGCTATTGACCCAGAATCTATACAGATATCAGGGTGTAAGGTATTCTCGAACAATTAGGAAGTTTGGGACAAGTTTTGTAATCCTCGTTTCCTTTTAATAGGACAGGGAGTATCGGGTCCCCGTCAATTATAAAGTATTTTATCTCTATAGGGATCACAAAAGGTTGTGTTATGTGATCTCCGTCCTCGCCCCATTTGCAATCCGTACCAAAGTTTGCTTACTCGTCTAGTCAAGAACTTGAACTTCTGCACGAGAGCAATTTACTAGAAATTTCCAATTAATCTCATATATTAATCTTTTGATTAGTCTTCGAAGGTAGGGATGACAAAAAAATCGAACCTGACGAAGACCATGTATCCCTGCCCCGATCAGAACGAGGCACTGCGAATTTATGGATTATGGAGCGGTTAACAGATACTTGCCCAATATTTTTGAGGCAGTGGTCAGCCATCTGCAAATCCCGCCATAGGAAATTGTCTCGTCGCTTTCCGAATCAGAAGGCCCTGTCCGCATGACTAGCATCTCACGTTTTATAGATCATCGCCTTAATCGAAACAAAAAGTACATACCAAAAATCACACCAGTCAATTCAATTTAAATTTCATGAACCAAAATCAGAGAGTTCGGCATCAAACCAGAGTTTAACCGACCAATTTTATCAACCGATTTTTCAATTATAACCACACCGGTTTTAAATAAAATTTGAGCCTCAAAACTAGGCCAAACCAAAGTGATTTTTCGATTAAAACTGAACCGATTTTATTGGCTGCTACACATCAAGAACATAGATTTGGAAAGATTAATGAATGATATTATGCCACACATGGTGTATTAAACCATCTCCAATTTTCTCTCGGTTAACTGCGATTTTGTACAAATCAAACCGAAACCAATTTCTTTCAGTTATTAAATTTTAAGAACCGAGACCGGACTAATTTCTTTCAGTTTCAACATCTCCGGTTCCAGTCGATTTACCGGTTTCCGGTTAAATTTGAACAGCCTTACTGAGAGGTCATGAACCCATTAAAAAGAAGTCACAACAAATACCAAAGGAGACGAGAGAAAAACAGTCCATAACAATCAGTCACATTCAGTGGACAAAAAACTGCATCTATGAAGCATCCCAAACATTCTGGTTTCAAAAACACTGTAATGGTTAATCAGTTAGAAAAAGTCTGAACAATGAACACACACTCTCTTCCCAGAAACTCAAAACTGTGGTATAAACATGAACACAGAGTGCATCATTGTCTGCAAGTGGAAGCCTAAAGACTAAATCTTTACCGTCTTTGACATGATCATAGCAGTGGAAAGAAAGAACTGAGGTTCACAATATCACTGACTCATCTCCAACCTAAAACCTTCAAAGTAAACCATCAGCTCGCTATCTACTAACCCGATTATGCAGAAGGAGGACAAGTCATTGAAGCATTAGTCGCTGGTAGCAGCAGCCGATGTACCTGCACTTCCACGGGGATAGTAGGAGTAAGCGATCGCTGAAGCGCCAATTGCCACGGAAACTCCTATGCATCCCCACAGCCATCTCCGCCTATGGCTCACCTCTCTCTGCCTCCTTGCTGTTTCTGCAAGATTTACACAGAACATTATATGTGCAGTGAAAAATCAACTAGTGCAAATATAAAAGTCACAATCGAATCCTTATGAACGAAAACAAAAATCTATGATACTTCAATTTTCTCCTAAATATCATATGTATTTTGTAAAAAAAAACTTTCATCGTCGTGTAGAATTGAGAAATTGTATACTCCACTCTGCACCATCACTTTCATCTGATTCGAATTTCACTAACTATTATTTCTGTTTCTGTGCAATTTATTTTTTCAAAACCTATATGTAATATCTGATATAATTATGGGGAAATGGCAAAACATGTATACTATCACACTTTTACAAGAGGGTGCTGTGTAGTTTGTGAATGGCAAAAAAGTGCTGTGAATTTTGATTTTCTTTGACAACGCATTTTTTGCCATCAAAAAAGTACACATCACCCTCTTGCTAAAGTGTCACAATATACAATATGTTTTTGCCATTTTCCCTATAATTATATATCAGTTATAGTTTTGTGGAAGGTAAAAATGTCAGCGCGTGATTTATTACTAATAAGGAACGGTAACACATACCGGAGACTTTTATATTCCGGTGGGACATTTCTCGATTGACTGTCTCGCAGTATTGCAATCTATCCCGCAGTTGGGAGATTTCCTGATTCTTGGACTCTATGACTGCTGCAGCAGCAAGTTCAGCTTCAGCGCGTACTTGATCACGACAAGCTCTTGTCACGACCAGCTCTTGAATCAGCTGCTCTACTGATTCAGATTCAGCCTGAAACTCTAAGCTATCACTGGTGAGTGAGGCTGTGGAAAATGTCAGCCCCGACTGTGACAGTTTTCTGCCGATCCTCTGCCACTGACTGCGCATGTGGTTGACAACTTCCTCGGCGGTCTTTCTTCTTTCTGTTTCCTCAAGGAGGGCAAGCCTCGAGGAACATAGTTCAGATTCGAGGTTTGAGATGTGCGATGAAGACTTGTTTGAAACAGATCCATCTGAGAAGAACTCTGCATGCACCGATGGATCAGCAAAACAATCAGAGCAGCAAATGCTACCAAATTACATAAGGATTCATGCTGATACATCAAATACGATATTCTCAAGGAAACATATACAACAGAAGAAAAGCCGCATCCATATCCAACAGAATTTAAAACATAAAACAACTAACCCTTGTTTTTTCGGTTTTTGTTGAATCGGGAAAGATTAAACTCAACTGACTTGAACAGCAGAACTAGACTTTACAAACAAAATCTAAGACAAAATGATGGTACAAACCCTGTACGTTGTGAACTCAAGTAACATAGTATAGAACCTCATTCATAGAAGGCTGATGTGAAGCAATCTCCTAGTAAACGCAAACCGAAGTACAAACACTTCTCAAGAAAAGAAAACTACGTAACACTACATACAACGCATATACAACCAAAATCAAGTCACGGTCATATTCAACAGGAATTAAGGCATTAAGCAATTCACCCTTGTTTTTTCGGTATTTGTTAAGTTGGAAAAGATTAACTCCAACTGACTCGAACCACAGAACTAGAGAAAGATTAACTCCAAAACACACACACATATCATACTCAAGTATGATTCAGATTCCAAAACACACACACACAGTATCCAAACTCATTCATATAGAAGGTTGACATGAAGCAATATCCTAGTAAACTTAAACCGAAATACAAACACTTACCAAGAAAGGAAAGCTACATAATGCTAAGATGAATCTAGTTGGACTGTTTTGAGATTAAAATGACACTGCCTTCAACACATAGTATCCAACCTCTTTCATAGAAGGTTGACATGAAGCAATCTCCTAGTAAACTCAAACTGAAATACAAACACTTCCCAAGAAAAGAAAACTACATAATGCTAAGATGAATCTAGTTGGACTGTTTTGAGATTAAAATGACAATACCTTCAACACATTGACCTAAAGTGGGCAATAGCACTGCAAACAAATAAAATGAAGCGAAACCCAAGTACGTGAATTCTCAAACTGAAATGCAAGCACTTACCAAGAAAAGTAAACTACATAACGCTAAGATGAATATAGTTAGACATTTTTTAGATCAAAACGACGATACCTTCAAGTTTCAACACATAGTGAGCGAAAGTGAGAAATAGCAGTACAAACGAATAAAATGAAGACAAATCCAAGTACCTGAATCCTCAAACATGTACAGCAAAATGCATTAACATACCACAATTTCCAGATTACATACAATGCCTAGCTTAACGCGAAGTTGAGATACACAGACACTGAACAAAGCCATCAACCATTTCAGCACAATGTGCTCTGTATCTATTTAAGAAATAAAATCATGGTCTAGATTGTGCAAATCGGTATAGAATGATAAGATGAATCTGGTTATACAATTTTGCGATTAAAATGACACTACCCTCAAGTTTCAACACATAGTGCTCATAAGTGAGCAATAGCAGTACAAACAAGTTTCAACACAGAGTGGCCAAAAGTGAGCAATAGCAGTACAAACAAATAAAATGAAGCAAAACCCAAATACCCGAATCCTCGAATATGTACAGCAAAATGCATTAACATTCCATTTTCACAATTTTCAGATTCCTACAATACCTAGCTTAACATGAAGTTGAGATACACAGACGCTGAACAAACCCATCAACTAGTTTCAGCACAAACTGCTCCGCGTCTAATCAACAAACTCACCATGTCCTAAATTGTGCAAATCAGTACACATACAAACAAATTGAGAATATACACAACAAGATCCAGCATCTACCTTCATCAGCATCGAAGAACACCACGCTCCGAGGAGACACATCACCCTGTTCACCAGAAGGTCCAAAACCATCGACCCCATTGTCAATTTCACAAACCCCAACCCTTGGCTCAGTCTCAACCCCTCCATCGACCTTCTCCAAAATCTCGGATCCTTCGACCGGCGCAGAGCTCTGGACCTCACGGCGCTTCCGGTTGAAGATATAAGGGGACGGAGCGTCCGGCTGCGCGGAGGCTCCCGGAGGGATGGGCTTGGCCTCCGGCGTGGTGTAGAGCGCCGGCGACCCGACGTAGAACCGAATCGGCGGCGAGGTTCTGGGCTCGGCGGCGGAGATGGGTCGGTCCGGATTGGGGCTATCAGTGGCTGTTGACGGAGAAGGAGCGGTCTTCGTGGTGGGTTCGAAGAGGGTCTTGACGGCGAAGCTGTTGAAGCTAGGCGTGGCCATGGGAGGTTCAGAGCCTGAGCTTGGAGATTTTGAGCTATTTAGGGTTCAGGGTTTGGCTTGGGGAAGAAGAAGGAGCAGAAGAGTCCACCGCCATTTTTCAGGCGGCGTCCAAACGCGAAAGAGAACGACGTCGTTTAGTGGCTGACAAAAGTATCTTTGGGTCGGTTCGGTTTTGAGTCGGTTTGATTTGGTTTTAAAAATGTCCAACTATCCGAAAAAGACACTTTCATGCACTAACTAATTTTGTCTTTTTTAGTACTCTAACTATTTTTTTGGGATACTACTGCCCTAAAATGCTCAAACTACCTCTGGTTTAATAAATTAAAATTGAACTAGTTCAATTTGACTTATCTATGGTTTATATTTAGTATGAAATTACAATTATACCCCCATTATGT
>JAYMTP010004044.1:0-15731 GCA_036897365.1 Geranium brycei | reverse complement strand
CAAATATGACAAAATAACGAGAACCACCCATAGAACGAGTAGGTGACGCGCCCCATAAGTCAGAGTGAATTAAATCAAATGAGGCAGATGAACGTGACTTGTTTGCAGAAAAAGAAAGTTTATGGTGTTTACCAAGTTGACATGAAGCACAATCACTGAATTTTGTGGGTGAAACTGACCCAAGAAGACCACAACTGAGTAGATGACTTAGTCACTGAGAAGAAGTATGCCCGAGACAAGAGTGCCAACGATCAGCAGAGACGACAACACTACACTGATGTGATGTGGATGGTGGTAATTGCAGATATGTAAGCTCAAACAAGCGACCTGTCTTACGCCATTTTCCATAGATTTGTCCCGTCTTCGGATCCTGCACAGTAACAGACAAAGAAGAGCTAGAAAACTTAACGTCAAGACCCATATCACAAAGCTGACCCACAGAGACAAGATTAAGAGATAATTTTGGTACTAACAGGGTATCAGGCAACGACACATGTGGTGTTGATACAAGACCAGAATGAGTAGCAGATATAGATGAGTTATCAGCAGTACGAATATCAGGAGAATTCAAAAGAGGCTTAGCATTCAGAAATAAGGAAGGATTCAGACTCATGTGATTAGAGCATGTAGAATCATAATACCAGGGATCAAATTTACCTGAGGGACTCGAGGAGTAAAAAATACCTGAATGATTTGATTGAAAAGATTTACCAGAATTAACTGACGTGACAGACTGATTGACGGTCTTTGAATCAAGTTTGTTGAGAAGTGCAGTAATCTCCTGAATGAGAAGAGCACATGAATTTTGAGGTGCACTAACAGTTGAGGCAGCAACAACGGTGTTGGAACTAGAACGAGCTTTTTTTTGTAAAAGAACCATATCTGGAACGACGAGGCGGGTAAGGACCATATATTTCTCGATGTAATGAGCAATTTGCAATTCAATGACCTGATTTCTTGCAATAATTGCAAATATCCCTCATATCAGGTGGACTACTTTGGTAATATGTCATTCTGAAAATTTCTGCGCAGCAAAAAAGGAATTAGTTTAATTTTTTTGAGTGAACAGTAACCGCGCGTGTAGGTCACGCGCGTGCGAAGTCTTCGGAGGTCGGCCCGGAGCAAATTGGCCGGATATGCTGCCCTGAAAAGGAACGCACCGGCGGTGAGTGAAGATTCGGAGAGGGACGGGTTCGATTTGGAGGAACCAGACTCGATCTGGGAGCTGCGAGATTCACCAGAATAAATGGCGTCGACGAGCGGGGTGGGCGCAGATCGGCCGGAATTCTCCTGAGAAGTGTGCACGTGCCGGCGGTGAAGCTTGAGGTCGATGATTGCTGTTCCAGGTGTGCGAAGCTTGGCTTCGGTGCGAAGCTGGCGATGCTTCTGGGCGAAGCTTGCGAAGCTTCTGGGCGAGCTACTGATCGGCAACGGAACCACAGCAAGGCTTGTCGTGTATTGTCGACGTGGGTTCGACGAGTTCGTGGTTGTGATGTTGTTGACGATGGTGTGTGGTGGTTATGGTGTTTGTTGCGATGATTGGTGATGTTGATTGAGGAATGAGTGATTAGCTTAGGTGGGTGATGATGGTGTTGGGGATTGTATGATTTGCAGAAGCACAATTGATCGGTAATTGATGTGGACCGACTTTGCGAAAGCGATTTTAGAATCGATTTGCGGAAGCGATTTTAGGATCGAATAGAGATTCCTCCGATACCATATTGAAGTTGAGAATACATTATTGTAAATGTCTAATTGAGTATACAAGATCCTATATTTATAATACTAGGGTTACAAAGAATAGGAAAGATAACACAACGGGTCTTGACCCATATATTAACAATTTACAATGTTTAACTAAAGTTTTGTTGCACCGTCGTTCTAATTCAATTAAATTTCACGTGTTTTATATTTACAATTTTATATTTTAAGAGAAAAAATAATGATTCAATACTAACGATCTTCAACCTTAGATTTGAGGAATGTTGGTTGTTAGGCATTGTACAATATGAATTTAATCGATACAAACTTGGGAATAGTTGAGGCGTTGGATACTTTTCTTAAAGTGTATTCGCTCTCCCTCGGTTGTTGGAATTAATGAGCGTACACCTTTTATGATACAACGACTTCGAACTAAAACCGTACACCAAAGGTCTAGTTCCGACAAACTTGAACTTGTGTCTTTTCTTTATCACCACATCATACGAACTTTATAGAGAAGAAATGTAGAACAGGGAGAACAAAAATACAATAGTTTTTGATATTTGGATTATTGAAAAATTAAGAGAAAGACCATCTAATTATAGTCTCATCTCTTCCACCTCTTGAATTCTAAGAATGAATGTCAATGTAAAGATAAAATTGAAATGTTGTAACCTATATATTCAAGAGAATTAAATCACATTCAAACTTAGAATGCCAACTAAATTTTATTCATTAGGTAGATTGAAATGAATTTAAATCATATATAATATGAATTCAAAATCATATAATATGATCTTAAATTATATATTATCCAACAGGTTGTGACCTCTCTCTTAGCACCACTCATCCTCGCCCCCCGCTACAACTCGTGATTCTTTCGAGGTTTTGACTAAGCGCCACTTGAGATTTCCTTCAAGGATTGGAGTTGCACTCGATCGCGAATTAGAGCTTTATAGTTGGGAGAACTCGAATGTAACCCCATAAGTAGGGACGGATTCAAAAATTTTTACAAAGTGGAAAAAATTTCATGCCAATCAAAAATTTAATTCTATTAATAACAATAAATTAAAAAAATAGTTTTAATAATATAAAATAATTATTAAATGTATATAAAAAAATAACTCGGGCTTGATTATTTATTTTTTTAATTGTTCAAATTTAAATTACATGTATATATAAATACGAAGTTAATCGGTTCATATGTGATTCACTTCTACATATACAAAAATACGAAAGCCAAGCGAATCAAATCTAACTCACCTTTGGTTTTGCAACATTTTCCAACAAATCATAGATAATGTGAACTTCGGCTAACATGGAAGGAATATGGCGTTGCAAGGGCTGAAGAAAGAAGGTGGCGTTAACAACGTAATTATACTTGATTTTTTTTAAAAAAAAACATTAGACAATTTTGTCATTTTAAAAAGATAATAGATGATGATTAGAATATTTATAATTTTCTTTCAAATAGATAGCATAACAAAATTAAAGTTAAATGTTTTAAGCTAGTATTCTTAAAGTTCAGCAATATAATACTTCGTTCATTAAAATTTACTTCAGTCTATAAAAGTAGGTATCCTCAAAATTAAAAGCTCTAACTTCTTGATTAAGATGTTTATGTACTAACGGACTCGATCGCTCGCTGGGTCATCTAAAACTAACGATCAACATTTTATTACTAAGATCTAGAATTTCAAAGTCAAAGCGTTTAAATAGTCCCTTGGAAAATTTCTCCACTTATTATAAATCAGCAATCTTCTTTTGCTATGTTATGGAAATAGCATAGGACCAAATAATTAATATTTACGCGTTAGGACATGTACGTTTGACATACATTGCACTTCTCTTTTCTGACCGACATAGATTTGGATCAGAAACTAACAAATTTAATGTTATGCTTTACTTATAACCATGATCCAAGGTTATCATGAACTGAACATGTAATAACCAAATTTATAACTTGTCTCGATTCCATTCCTAATTTTCATTACGGAGAAGAAGAAGCTGTGAACCAATTATTAAAATCCCTATTTACTACCGTATGTAAGGATTTCTTGCCCCTTTAGTCAATAAATGTACTTGTATTACAATTATGATATTTATTATTGAATATTGTCATTGATATGGTGGCCCAACTGATCTCGGTCACACTCTTTTTTATGCCATCTTGTTCTGCGCTTCGGCTAGAGGTTCACTTACACAAGTTATGTGTCAAAGTTCTATCAATATAACTTGCACACGAGGAAGGTGCCAAAATTTCGTATTAACGATATAGAAAAAAGAAATGGAAAAATGTTGTTGTATATCATCATACTTTTTAAGAGGATACGATATAGTTTGTTATTGATGAGAAAATATTGTAAACTTTGATTTTTTTGTATAAAAAATATATATTGTAAAAATAATGAAATTGGCCATGAAATTAATTACTAAGATTTTTATAAAATTATACTAACCAAAAAATAAATTAAAATTTTTATTATACAAGTTTTAATTTTAAAATATTTTTGGATTAATTTCAAGGGCAATTTTATTGTTTTTGTACAAATGCACTCGTTTTGCACAAAAAGTCAAAGTTCACGACACTTTTTTTTCCATTATTAAAGTACACAATACTCTTGTAAAAATGTGATAGTATACAACACGTTTTTGTCATTTCCTCCATAAAAAGTGATAGCTAAACTTAAATATTAAGTCTAGACCTATTAGTTTTATCGATGATAAAAAATGTTCAATCTGATAAAGATTCGGTGTCTCCAATCAAAAAAGGTAGGGGACATGGATTACTAAATTTGTCTCAAACCCATATTATTGTCATCAGATAAAGAAACAAAAATCTCAAAATCCAACAAGTATTCAGTATATCCAAATCAACCAAATAGATAACAAGAATCAAACATCTCTCAAAAACCTGCCATATTACCATCATGTAATATTTAATTTGAGGCTATAAATGGGTTGGCCCTCTAACACTATCTCAAATCAATTACTTAACCAACAAATTAGCCAGTGCTTTCCTTGTACATAGTCAAAGAAATTGCACATGTCATAAATGTCACAACTACAAGTGAGCATGTCCAAATTGAACTTTTACTCATTCAACCAACATTTTCTTCCCAACCTACAACTATAAATACCCCCACTCCCTACAACACTTGAACACATCACACAATTCTTCTCTCTTTATTCATTAACTCCATTTGAATATGGCAGCCATGATGAGAAGCAGCCTCCTGGCCACCCTCCTCGCCGCCTGCCTCCTCGCCGGAGCCGCGAGGGCTCAGAACGTCTCCCCCGCCGACGTCGTCACCGCCGATTTCTTTAACGGGATCATCAACCAGGCCGCCGCCACCTGCGAAGGCAAGAGCTTCTACACCAGAGACGCTTTCGTTACTGCTCTCAGCTCCTTCCCTGATTTTGGCAACTCCGGCTCCGCTGACGACTCCAAGCGCGAGATCGCTGCTTTCTTCGCTCACGTCACCCATGAAACTGGACGTAAGTGAATCGAATTTTAACATGACAATCGTATCTTTATTTGGTTTACGCGTCAAAATTTATTATATTATTAATTAATGTTATCACTTGTTACGTTTAAGATAATTTAAAAAAAATACTCAGTCTCACTTATAGATTTGAGTTTATATATACACAGAGGTGCATTCAAGTGAGAACCAAGAGTTGCGTTAGAACTTGTGAGAAGGGAACACATATGTCTCTATAACCCAGAGGGAAAAGTGTTACCCGTCGATCAGAGAGGTGTTACGAGAGATTGGAAAAAAAATGTTTATTATTATTTTTTGGTCTGCCATAATAATGTTATGGAAATACATGTTATAATAATAGAAACACGATTGTAGAAATATGTGGTAAAATAATGAAAATACATAACTTAATAATAAAAATACATGATATAATAATGAAAACACGGTTCTTAGAAGTTCGCACCAAATCATGACATGTATAAGAGTGTGATTTGTTGTGTGCAGATTTTTGTTATATCAACGAGATAGACGGAGCGACACGAGACTACTGCGACGAGACAAGAACGGAGTACCCGTGCGCCTCCGGCAAGAACTACTACGGGCGCGGACCGCTCCAGCTGACTTGGAACTACAACTACGGCGCTGCCGGTCAGAGCATCAACTTCGACGGGCTGGGCAACCCCGACGCGGTGGCATCGGACTCTGTCCTGGCCTTCAAGACCGCCCTCTGGTACTGGATGCAGAACGTCCGACCCGTCGTCACTCAGGGTTTCGGAGCCACCACCCGAGCCATCAACGGCGCCGTCGAGTGTGACGGCAAGCGCCCCGATCTTGTTCAGGCCAGGGCTGATTTTTACACTGATTATTGCAACCAGTTTGGTGTTGCTCCCGGCGACAACCTCACCTGCTAGACTACTCATATATATTATATATGTCACATGATACATATAATACCCAATTAATACAATAATGCTCTAAAATTACAATGTATTATGATACACTGATCATGTGAGATCCTAAATATATGAATAAAGTTTGAATATTAATGATCCTTACCAATCTTCCATGATCAGTTTACTTTTATAATTACTTATCAATCCAAATATACGCATTATATATTGTTATGGTCCGCACTTCGGATCTCGTTATGGGTCCGTTGTAGTTGTTGAATGGCTTGCGGGACAATAACCAATGTTGTCTGGTGCAAGTAATGATCGAACAATTGGGCTCGTTAAGAGAGAGCTCCTACGTCGGGCTCGTTTAGAGAGAGCTCCTACCTCAGACTCGTTTGGAGAGAACTCCTACCTCTTGATACCTGTAACTCTTTATTATGATTCAATTGATAATTTTATTTCGAAAACAAGGCAGGTATATGATAAGGGAGAATTTCAGCATTCTCCCAAGGCAATTCATCCCGCTCTCAAGGCCATATTTGCCCCAAATTTGTGTGTTTTACATCACATGTATGTTGAGCGTGTTTCAGGTAAAAAGATGGCTTTTCGAACCAAAAATGGAGTTAAAGGCAAAATTGCCTTGGAGAGGCCAGTAGCCGAGTCCCCCAACCGAGTCCTATACTCGGCTACCCTCTTAGGGACTCGACCAATGCAGAGAAATGAAGGCAAAAGGAGAGCAAAGTCAAGGAGGCCACCAGCCGAGTCCCCTGACTCGGCTACTTCAACTAAGACTCGCCTGATTTATTTAAATCAAGGCAAAGGAGGAACAGATTCAAAGTGTCCAGCTGCCGAGTCCAGTAGTCGAGTCCCCTGACTCGGCTACTTCAACAGGGACTCGGCTGATTTAATTAAATATATTCAGCAGATGGACATAGAGCAACTAGCCATCAGCCGAGTCCCATACTCGGCTACCAAGCAGTTCCCAGACGAGGAGAGAGTCGGCAACCAAGCTCGGCTAGTGACGAAATCACCAACTAGCCGAGTCCCCACTTGGCTACTAATGACGCATCAGCAGATCTGTCGCGATTCTTTCCCGAATTGGCTCGCCTCCCTCACGCCTATATAAACATCACTTAGGGTTTTGACGACCCACGACTTAGCAGAGCAGAGTCTGCAAGGAGAGAGACGAGCAACCATTTGCGAAGCACAAGGAGATCAAGGAGATACGAGGTTCTAGAAGTTTAGAGTTTTATTATTTGAACACGTTGTATGTTTGGTTTGGAGACTAGGATCAGATTTAGTTGTTATATTGAGTATTATGCATCCATAAATCTTGCATGATCTTTTTATGTTTGGAGATATAGGTAGCATGATGATTTATATGATGAACTCTTGGTGTTTTAAATATAGTATGAGTAGCTAATTTACTAGATCGGAGTAGGATGAATGGGGATTGTGGAATCATTTTATAACATGCTGGACTCATTACTAGAGGGTTAGGGTAGAGGGTTAAAGGCTCTAAATGTGATTCAATTACTACTTCTCCCGTGTAGGCTTGAACTAGATCAAATCCAGGTTTTGAGGCAATAGCAAAAGACTTAGGTCGATTAGATCATTTATAGACTGGCTCAATCACAGTGACAACTACGAGACGGTTTATGACTATAGGGCACCCACCCGAAAGTTAGAGGATCCTTTTCAACTTTTAAAAGCAAATGATTTGAACCTTACTAGTATAGGTCAAACTAGTAATTTTAGGGTCATTTCACCTTTCACTTGCTCATAGAAAGGTATTAGGTAAGGTTAGGATCACTCAACACTTAAATACTCTCCACTTAAATATCTTCCTTTTTAACAATATAATCTGCTAGGAATTCAATGAACTACATGATCCCCGGGATTCCAGTCACTCCAATCACTTCTCTTATTTGATACCCACTGCTATTTGAATATTATTGTATGCTTGCTTGCTTTTGGCATTTACAATAACACCCAACTTGCATGAATCACCAAACCCGAAAGACATTGCATGCTACTAGTGCCCGCAACCCTTACGTACTATGCCATATTTTCCTCGTGGGATCGATATTTGGGGCTTTATAGAACGCCTTTTATTACTTGACGACCGGTGCACTTGCCGTGTGTTCGGGAGTGAGTGAGATTCCGCTTGCCAGAATTTCCTCCCGTCAGTATATATAGAGTCTTCTGTAACAATCCAACTAATGACAGGGTAAGGACAAACCCTTAACCAATCTAACTCTAATAGCTAATACTCCAAACTCTACTAAATAATATCCAAATATTAATAATTAAATACTTAATATATTATTTGAGATATGACTCGTATCATATATATATAGGGGCACACTCGGCTACAAACTTATATAAAATGTTCAAACGTCCAAACCATGTAGAACCGTCGGATCTGAGACGCGCGTTATCTCAGAGTGCAGCACGTGGCAGGATCCAACATGTTATACAACATTGCACTACATGACTTCAATTTTGCACAGGTCCAACATGTTATACAACATTACACTACATGTTCTATATAGTTATACAACATTGCACTGCATGTTATACAGTTTGAACGTTTTGACATTTTTTATTGGTTTGTAACTGATATCCCCTCTATATATATATGCTACGTTCAACATTAATACCAAAACAGAAAAAGAAAATGAGAACTGCACATATATCTAAGGAGGTTTGATTCACACTTAACTCTACCTGATTATTATTTCTTACTTTACCATCACCTAATAAGTTACATTTTGTTGCAATATGATCAATAATTTTTAGATTATCAATATTACCCTCGCTTCGTCTCCTCATCCCTCTTCTTCTCAATCCCCAAGATTTGTTCCTTATTATTCAATAACAATAACGGACTGATTATCTCAATCGTTAAATAGATCAACGCAACAAAACATAACTTGGGTAATTCTAAAGTCACAAATGAAACATACAGGTGCAATTATCCCCAAAAGAATTCTTTTAAAGCCTTACATTACGGGGCCTTAAATCATAGTTTGATATAGACCTACAAAAAGTTGAAGCATTCGTTGGATGAAAATAATAAACGTGGGTGAAAAAACAACTAATTAGAGCTATTAAAGTCAATATAATACACAGAGAAAATGGTAATTTCGACAATAATCAAATGAAAACAGAGTTAATGCAAGTGTTTTTTGCGTTACCGAATCAATCCAAAATGCAAACACTAAGAACATATCCTAGATGAAAATTAAAATCTTAATTGATTTTCGCGGAGATCAATTTACAATGATTAAAACATAAAAAGATAAACCAATGGGTGTGTTTTTCTTATGTTAAATTTTGTCATGTAATGTGACTGACAATCTAATCGAGGGATGGGAACTATATAAGATTGTTGTTGTGTTTCAAGATAGCATAAGATCTCGATGGTGGACTAACTCGACTTCATGTAATTACACATCGAAAATCAATTAGGTAAGATCACGAAGTGAACTATTTTAGTTATATATGTATTGAATCGTCAACCTAGTGTTATTACGAGGGATTAATATGTATAAAATCAATCGAATTTGCTATCAAATGAAGGCCGTCAAAACATAGATGCCACAATTAGGATGTGTGTATATGTGAAAAATCATACACGCACGAATTCACGTGGCAAGTGGTGCTAGGACCTATTGGGTCTACATTTTGTTGAAAGTGGTATTTGCATACACCTGAAACTGTGTTTTCATCACACTTGTGAAGTGTGGACTTATATGTGATTACTCCATTTTAGTTGTGTATGCTTTTGACTACAATTGAGCTATACCATCGCAATTGTCAATCGTGCAATTATGCAAATAGGGGCTAAACAGGTAACAGGTTTGAGAAAAGAAGCATTATACAGTATAAGAGTCAACCTAGCGTGTAATAGAGTAACGAAAGGCTTAATGGGTGACAATTAAGGGTTGATTGCAGTATACAACCTAATGTTCAAACCCATAGTGTAATGAGAGTCTAAACAAGTGAAAATTTGGGGTAATTGTGCATTTTACAACCAAACAATAAACCCATTTGTGTTAATTATGCATTCTACAATCTTACAGACAACCCATCTGTAATTAACTAACGAGGGGCTAAACACTTGTATTGTCTAGAGTTTTCATTACAAGGTAATTGTGTTAGCATACAAATGAGAATTCTTAGCAGGTGCATTGATTGTACAGCAAGATCAGGATCCAATCAAAATTGAGGAGGAGATATCAGGACATGATGGGAGTTGTGCAATACATTCCACCATGTCTTGTTGAACTGAAACCTTTTCTGGGGTTGAGATTTACTAATTTGAACAAGTGTTTATATATTTACAAGTCATACACCAACAAGTGTGAGTTTGTTACTAGAATGGGAACTCAATAAGTGACAAATGTGAGGATATCACACAAGTCAGAAGTACATGACATGTTTGTCGTAAATTGAATGGAACACAAAAATGTTTGTTGTAATAGACTAGGGAAGAGCCTATTTAAACCAATGCGTCAAGAGCAAGTTCAAAGTGTCGAATCACTTAAATTTACAAGCACAGTACATCTCGAAAGTTCAAAATATACTTTAAAAATGAAACAAATGGCCACTTAACACACTGTCCATCAATTTGAGAATGTTGTTTAAGATTTGAACTGATGGTTTCAAAAAACCAAACATACGATTTCAGTTGACCATTTTGAAAACCCGCAATCATGCAAATGGTGAGACTTACCTAACTTTGTTGGCGCACAAAATGTAGTTCATATGATTCTGAAAAATCACACACTTAACCTTTTTACTTAAAATTATAAACCCAAAAAACAATCACACGAGATTAGATTATGAGTAATTAAATAGCATGAATTAATCACGGAACTGATGCACTCGACTTATAAGTTCTAACTATTCATACACCAAATTTGTTACAGCAAAGCTAAGTAGGGAACAGGTTAATCATGTACATGGATCATTACCCACAATCAGCCATCACTATATATACACTCAGCTCTCAAACACATTGCCAAATAACACTCCACTCTTCACTCTTGACCAAAAGTAATGGCACTCCCAAAAGCTCTAAAAGCCCTCATCCTGGCCGGAATATTCCTCTCCGACGCTAGTTACATAACCGCCCAAGACTGCGGTTGCGACGAGGACCTTTGCTGTAGCCAGTACGGCTACTGTGGCACCGGAGACGAGTATTGTGGCACCGGCTGCCAGGAGGGTCCTTGTGGTAATTCCTTCCCTACTACTCCCACTCCCAACAATGTCTCTGTCGCCAGTATTGTCTCCGATGCATTCTTCGACGCCATAATTGACCATGCTGATGGCAGCTGCGCTGGGAAACACTTCTACTCTCGATCCGCCTTTCTTGATGCTCTCAATTCCTACCCTCAGTTTGGTTCTTCCGGTTCCGACGAAGAGAATAATAAGCGTGAGATTGCTGCATTTTTCGCTCACGCCACGTTTGCTACTCGCCGTAAGTTCCCAATTTTATTAAAATTGATATCATATAATCATCTTGATAAATATTTTAGGGTCTACACCCCTACCATCTGGTTAGGGTTGAGTCTATAGTTCACATGCAGAATCTCACATAATGTTCATTGTTCTGAGGGGTGTGATCAACGTGGTTGAAAATATATGATCATATAACCACATGCATTTTAAGATCCACATTTATCAGTTTGAACTTTTAAGTGGATCGGACTTTACATGATGTGAACGTTTATTTGTGTAGATTTCTGTCACGTAGAAGAGATAGATGGGCCGACAAGGGACTATTGCGATAAGGGGAACACACAGTTCGTATGCGTCCCCGAAAAAGGTTACTACGGGAGGGGACCAATGCAACTAACATGGAATTTCAACTATGGACCGGCCGGAGCGAGCATCGGATTCGACGGCCTCAACTCACCAGAAACGGTGGCCAAAGACTCAGTAGTATCCTTCAAGACGGCCCTTTGGTTCTGGACCAACAACGTGAAGCCGGTGATGGGACAAGGATTCGGAGCAACAACCCGAGCCATCGACGGTGGGCTTGAGTGTGACGGCACAAATCCGAGCTCGGTTCAGGCTCGTGTCAAGTACTACATGGATTACTGCAGCCAGATTGGGGTTGCTCCCGGTGACAACCTCTCCTGTTAGGCTTTAGCTACTACAGCTTGCATTTTGTTTCAATAACTCGATTTAATTACGGATATGCTATTAGATGGCTTTGGATTTTTAATCCTGTGATGAATTAAAATAGTGTAACTCTCCCTTTACAATTTATCAGTGTTCTAGAAATTCCCGACTTGTACGATTAGTTTTCAGTTAATCTTGTAATTCAATTTATCGAATATTAGTATCCAAAAGTCCCTCTACACTCAACTAGCTTCTAGCGTTTTAAGAACACACTGTTATTTGTAATTTGAAGACTATTGGTTAACTAGGGCTTTAATATACTCAATTCAACCAAAGCCTGCTTGAACTCATGGTCACAGTTTGAATCCTAGCAGCAGTACAAATAAAATCTTAATCTCCAAAAAAACGTATACTCAATTCAATAAAGAAATAAAGAAGATGCTTCAAATTCTATGGGAAATACAGCATAAAGAAAGAACTCACTTTGAATGTGACTCCAATCCTCAAGTTAATGCAATTTGGCATGGTTTTGAACATGTTCTTTCTTCTACCAAGGAAACCGTTATTTGTTCCTATACCAGTCTCCGCTCTTTCCACCAGTTTTGGACTCGAGTTTCACATCCGTCATCGTGATTTCCTTGGATGCAGCCTTGCACATGTCGTAAACAGTTAGGCCAGCAACAGTAACAGCAGCCAATGCCTCCATCTCAACTCCTGTTTTCCAAGTTGACGACGCTTCCCCTTCTATTCTCACGCTGAAATCTTTAGGGTTGAGAGCAAGATCTACACGGACATGGTCCAGGCCGATGTTATGGCACAACGGGATGAGATTGCTAGTCTGCTTTGCCCCGCATATCCCTGCGATTTTCGAAACACTAAGGACATCTCCCTTGGCCATCTGGTTCGCTGATACCAAATCAAACACGTTCTTTCCCAAGATTACCCTGCAACTGGCAATGGCAGTTCGCTTAGTGGACACTTTGGGCGACACATCAACCATTTGAGCTTCTCCTGTACTGCCAACATGGGTTAGACCAAGTTCATCCCCACTGTGCTCTTTCGATACTAACTGTGGTTCCTGGGCTATAGAACCATCGCTGGTTGCAGAACTAGCAAATCCATCCGGAGGAGCCTCGCCAAAGACCAATTCCATTTCCTAAGAAATTGATAAACACACATAAATACGGGCATTACTTTGGGGAAGAAGCAGTACATGCAATTCACATGTTAAGTGGCATACTAAGAAGATTATGTTAATTTCTTGAGAAAAGGAGTAACCCCAATTTTTCCACATTCATTGCCTCAACCCAGTGTTCCAAAAATATCCGATTGGTTTTTCATGGTTTTGATATCTAAATTAGCCCAATTCCTAATTTATCCTATAACCATTCCAGTTATCCTCAGTTATATCTATCACAATTACAGTGACAAGATTGCAGGAGCAATAATCAATTTTGTGAATCAGAATGCAACATGGAGAAGTTGAAAGCATTTAAACTGTACAAGTTCAAATCTCAATTCCAAAAACAATAGTAATAAGACAGTGAATGGATACAAGAGCAAGAGCAAGAGAGACGAACTTTGTTAAACTCTGCAATAGAACTGGCGAAATCATCACCTCTGCGGGTAATGCTAGTGCTTGTAAATAACTTAGATCTGGAGTGTGAAAATGGCGCCACAAGTCGACGAAGAAACATGTTCTTGTCCAGAGAAGGCAGGTGAGTTGGAGCAAATAGTGTGGCGATGGATCCGATCTAGAAAAGGAGACCTTCAAGGTTGAGCAGGGCCGGCTCAACCTTTGGTGAGGCCTAAAGCAAGAGTTGGAAATTGGGCTTTTTATTTCTTGTAAGAAAAAATTCTCCAACGATACAAATAAAATCATACGGTTAATGATGAACATAATGAAATTGACCAATTCAAACTAATACTTTATACACATTACATGGATTGAAATACAACTACCTCTATACAATAAAATTTACAATATATATCATACAAGTATAATACACATCTAATTTCTACATGTTTCTGACATGAAGTCTCCATTTTTGGGTTCAATATTGCGTGCATGGATTCATACTTATAACTTCAATCCTTCTCCACAAGACCTTTGAAATAAAACAAATTATTCAACCAACTAGCAAAATTTCAGTATCTAAAATTTAGAATCAATTAGCAAAATATTGAATAACAATTAGAAAATTAGCACCAATTACCAAAATATCAATAAGAAAAACAAATTAGACAACCAATAAGCACATAATAGAATTACCAGAATTTGAGTATATAGAATTAGCACCAATTATCAAAATACTGAATGACAATTAGAAAATTAGCACCCATTATTACAAATACAATAACCAGAAAATAATCAGTATCTAAAATTATCACCAATTAGCAAAATCGTTAATAAAAATTAGAAAATTAACATTATCCAGTAAAATATTAAATAACGATAAGAACTAATTAGCAAAAATTAAGTACCAAAAATTTCAATAACAATCTCAAACAACAAATACAAGAAAATTGAAAAACAACATGTACAATAGAGAACTGAGTTCAAATTACATATTGAAAATTGAAATTTCAGCATCCAAATATATATTGAAAATTGATAAACTACGTCAATAACAAAGAATTGAGTTCAAAATACAGATTGAAAATTGAAAAACAATGTCATTAACAAAGAACTGAGTTCAAAATGCAAGTTGAAAATTGAAAAGTACCTCAATAACAAAGAACTGAGTTCAGGTCGGAAGAAGTTGAGTTTCTCTAAACTGGATATTGAATTTATAGATCTAGCATGCATGTTCTTCAAAAATCAATTGATGACACATCTATTGATTTTCAACCGTATCGAGGAGTCACCAACGGTTAATCTTCAATCTTCACATAAATATAGGACAAAAAAAAATAAAAAAATTGACATTTCATAATAGAGAGATGTTGGGAACAGGAAAGGGACGAGATGAATTCGGAGACGCAGAGTCGTAAAGAAACAAGACTAAAGGTTAGGTTAGGGCAGAACGTGTTCAAAATGGAAAAAATTAGCCTTTATTTTGAGAGAGAACAAAATTTTGGGCCTTTTTATTTGTATTATTGGGCCTCATTTATTTATTTATTTATTAAGTCTATTTCTGGTTTGGGCCTAAAACAAGAGCTTGGCCTGCTTTATGCTTGAGCCGGGCCTGAGGTTGAGGAAGCGCCGGCGAGACAACAACTGACTGACTCACAAAGGTTAGGTTAGATTAGGACTGATTATCAATTTGGAATTTTATTTCCAGTCATACTGATTTTTTTTCACCATTCTAAAGTTTTAGTTAGTTGCACCGTCCATCACAGAGTTAAGTTTGATGTAAAATGTAGATAATAATCATATTTAAAAAAAAATTCAAATATTAGAAAAATATTTTTTGAACCTTTTTCTTTAAAAAATATTTTTTATCACATAAATAATAAAATACTGATTTCAAAATTATTTTTCAAAACAAATTGTTTTTTCAAAAAAATATGAAAA